>WUQG02103251.1:0-59140 GCA_011317285.2 Androctonus mauritanicus | reverse complement strand
TAGTGTAGGATACATGACATGTAAGACCAATATTTCTCCACGTTTCAGGTATTAGAGTCACGAATTGAAGTCTAGCAAGTTGGTCAGTCACGATTTGCTCTGGACAATTTGGATAAAGCATTTTGGCTGGAAAGAAAATCTCTCTTTTTATAAATGTTTTACTAAGCTACGTGCATCGCTAGTAGGAAAAATCACGGATGCTTTTATATGCATTCTTATATTGAAAAATTAAATATAGAAGTTAACTTCCATTTTTTTTAATAATTAAAAAGTAATAATCCATTTAATTTTCTCTCCAAGAAAATTGGTTATTAGTCTTAAAATGCGTATGTTATATTAAAAAAAAAAACAAAACTCATCTCGAATGTATGATTGGTAGTTTAATTTAGAAAATTATTTCTGGATAAATTATTTAGAATTTTTTATTTTTTTATTTTTGGTTGAACTAAACAGATTAAAAATGTTTTAAATATACGATATTTTTACTCGATGGAAACGACATTTCAGACATATTTTCTAGTCGAGCAAACCTTTATCTAATCCAAAATTTATCTATCCTCTTTTCGGAAATGCATTTATAATAAACTGATTCTAATTTAAAACTATAATCGCATCATGATAGGATATTCTGTGTGCGCTAGTAACGCTCTTTATTTTCAATGTTTTATCTATGGATTTTTTTTTTTACTGTGATACGAAACTTCCATCACATGAATAAAATATTTGTCTTTAGTTTATCCTATATCTAAACTAAGTTAGATAAACATTGACGATATATGATGCATCCTTTTTCTTATATTTTTCCTGCTAGACTGAAAGATTTTTTCCTATTTTTTTATACCGAACAATGACATGTCGAACTAATACAAGAAAGAATATATTCTGACTGAATATTTATTAAAAATAAACAATAAATGCACATAAGTTATTAAAAATTGAAATTATATTAAGAAATTTCCATTAATACATTTATCAGTAAATAAATTTTCATATATATATATCTTCTCCGCAGTTTTATAGAATTTTGGAAATAATTTTAAAAAATTAAAATTAAAAATGTAACGTTCATTTTTTGTTAAATTTGTTTTTATAATTCCGTAAAATAGCGAATAAACAATTTTTAAATGGTCATTAAAACAAGAATATCAGCCCCTGTACATCACGCTTTCCTGTTTGACTAAGCTGTTTAACAGTGAAGCCCGATAATTGAATAAAAAATAAATATTTGATAAACTTGGTAATAAAATTGCTTTCTGTTTAATGAATGTTATAATATTCTCCGTTATTTAAATTTTTCATCAATTATTCTTTCTTTCCAAGTAATTAGTCTTCGACACGTCTAATCAGAAAGTATTGAAGTTGAATCGTACCTGATTGTTTCTACTTCAATACCTTCTGTAGATGCAATTAATTGCTTTTATCTGGAAACTTAATTAGAATTTTTTGATTAGTGAGTTTGTAACTCCTTCTCTGACTTCAATACTCTATTATTGCTAACACCATATAAAGTTTTTATATCTGGAGGACATAGCCAAACAGAATGATGTTATTTTGTACCAATCGATTTTATTTTTTTTTATGGTTAAACACGTATATTTTACTTATAACTAAACACTATTAACTTTTTATTCGATTTTTATATCTAATTTAAAAAATTCGACGTTGCATTATAATTTTTTTAAATATTTAACAATCTAAATTCGGAATACTTATATAATTCGTTTAATTTGTTAGATTAATATACTTTAATTAAGTTTATTCGTGTAAACTGTAAACAGTACTTTTTTATCATTGAAATGTAGATATTTATATGTTTTCTTTGGGAAAATAGTGATATGAGGACTGAATATTTTCTTCTCTTATCTTTATTGAGTTCATTGAGCAATTTCGAAGCAATTACACATGTTAAATTATAGCTAATTTAAAAAGATTTTTTCCTTGTGATCTTTATTAAACGTTTAATTATTTAGATAATTAACGGTTTTCGGATGAAACTATTAAAATTAGAATCTAGAGAATAAGAAGAAGAAGAGGAGGAGGAGGAGGAGGAGAAGGAGGAAAAGGATGGAGAGTTACTTTCTCTGCTACCAGTTCTTTCTAGTTTCTTGTCTCTTCTAACAAATCTTTTTGTCATAGTGTCGACGCCTTTTGTAAGTGGCACCCATTGTGAAATCCGCCTCTCATTCCAACTCATAATGGACTGCACAGCAAGAGACGGCTTAAAAAAGATATTTTATAAGTTTATCCATCTTATTACAAGATATTTGTTCGAGCCACTTTTTTTAAACTCTGAACGTAACGTAATTTATCGATTTTTAAAAAATTGTTTTTAGGTTTTAAGTAATAATAATCGTTGAAATCGATCTTTAAAAAATTATCTTTCGAAAGATTTTCGGATAAACTTTAAATCCTTTAAACTCGAATCACAAAGAATTAAAGTATTAAAACTTATTTTATTCTAGCGAGAATGCAAAGACTTGTAGTACCTCTATCTTCAAAGCTTTTACGTATATAAAAATAGAAAGACGGAAATAACAGCAGCTGTAAATGTTAAAAATTGAAGAAAATAGTTACACGTAAAATTTTCTATTATAAAATTTCTGAAAATAATGTAATATGTTTGGAGGAAAAACAAAACAATTTCTTAAGATGGTTACTATAAATCTGAATACGTTTTAACTATTGTAACGTTTTATAAATCAAAGATCTTTTATAAAAATGCGATATAAATTTTAATATCAAA
This sequence comes from Androctonus mauritanicus, assembly GCA_011317285.2. NCBI lineage: Eukaryota > Metazoa > Arthropoda > Arachnida > Scorpiones > Buthidae > Androctonus > Androctonus mauritanicus. The sequence continues at coordinate 56,397 of WUQG02103251.1, read as the reverse complement.
TCTGAATAACTTGTAATTTTCCCATATTTTGAGTTATACTGTATTTCTATCTTAAGCGCATTATATAGTCTTGCGTTGAAAGGACTTGTTTCGGAATGCTCTTCGTTACACGTACCAAAAATTAAGGCGGATTCTTCATGCGTAAATTGTTATAATTCACAAATATGCAGATGTAAAGGCGAATATATTAGTATTCAGGCAGATAAAGAAGAAAGAAATGAAGATAGGAAGAATAAATAGCCAGAAAGGACGTATAACTAAAGAAGAGATTTTATGGTGCAGTATATCAGGTGGAGCAGTTGTCGAGCGACACTTTCAGCCACTTAAGTGGTGAGAGAACAGATGTGATAAGCTTGGACTATTCCATTTAGCTGCAGATGACACGCTACGCTCTGTATCCGCGCTATGCGGGGGTGGAAGGCTGTGGAAAGGAAAGGATGGCCAATTTCTTTCCCATAAAATCACAGACCGGAACATTCCAATGGTAGCAGCTACTAATGACCAGCAGCGATCTTCTTTAATTAGTCGGATACAATGCTATTCCGGACGGTCATAAGTTTATAGAGATTTAAATTCGGTGGTAAAGGATTGATCCCGAGTCAAGAACTAACAATAGAAAGAATAAAAGGAGTTACATTACCTAATTCTGATCGATAGAAGCTGCTAGCCATACATGTGCCATGCTGATAATTAAATAACAAACTGAAAGCCATTAACATACCGTTTGGTTTCTTCTCTACAATGTAGACGTTAGAATTCCCCATTGAAAATGAGTAATTTTATACTGAAGAATTTTTAAATAAACTGAGTTTTGCTACAATATAAATTATTCATACGAAAATGTACAATTTTTCGTTAATAAATCCTCTCCACTCACTCACTCTCTCATTCTTTTAGTAGTAAGAATATTTTCCCTGTTGAAAATTGCCACTTTCAATTTAGAAATTAGAAAGAGCCTGCAGCTAGTCTCGGTACTACTCTTGTCGAGCTGTCTGGTCAAATTAAAGATGGCGTCCAGCGGATGTACCTCCGATACCAAAGGGATTTGCTTCGTCTTGTCTCTACTCCTAGCGCTTTATTTACAAATTAATCACGAATCACTCCCTTCTTCACAGCGTAATAACTTCGACTACTACCATCTTCTTTTTGCGTAACAATTTGCAAGATAGATAGCGTTAAAAATGTTCCTGGTACAACATTACGTTAGGTGAATCGCGATTACTAGAACTGGTCATAATTTTCAGCAACCTAATTAGCTAATGGAGTAAAATTTCCTCAATTCAGCCTGCTTTTTTCTTTTCTTAGTCGAGTTAAACTCTCTTATATATATTATTTCTTTCTTTCTTTTTATCTCAGAAAACAAAAAAGACATTTTTATTTTTCTTTTCTTTTAAGAAAGTAATGTGTTTAGCCTCATGTCATGTAGCGTTCAATATCAAACAGCCAATATTTCGACGTCTTTACTTTGTTCAATCGACAAAGATATTCCCCAGACGTTGCAGGACCCAGCTGGTACTTAGTTGTTCGTGCTTAGGGTTATGTCCGGACTTAAGTCGAGTGATGATATTTAGTTTGACAGGATATATCCACATATCGCTTTAATGCTCGGATTTGCTCGATATGAAAGTTTCCTGACCCGTGTTCGATACGCTTAACTTGACGAAAATTTATTTTGTTGGATTTCTGGACGTATCACTAGTACTTTCGGAAGTATTCTTGGTACTCTATCGAGAAGGTCGAACTCGCTTCTGACGTTTTTACTATTCAGAATGGCGTACAGAACTGTTTGGCTTGCAAATCACCCCGTAAACGGTCGTCAAGCCATAATTTTATATCAGCAATAGTAGTATAAGTACACTGTCAACTACCACACCCCGTAGTCATAGTTACAGCCAGGTAATAAATCTACTTAGCTCGGGCTTTAACTAAACACACACACACTCACAGGTGATAACACCCAAATCGAGTCAGAAACGTCTTTATATGCATATTTTCGGTAGGCAAATTAAAAATAAAACCTCAAAAAAAGTTATTGCCATAAAAATATCATCCTAACACGCATTACGCCGTAAAAATTGCTTTTATAACGCTTTAATTCTTATTTACGTTCCTCTTTAACCTTTTAAACCGACATAAACGGCGTAGGAAAGGTTAGTGTATTTACATTTATTATGTGTTTACGGGATAACCTTAACCATCTAGCCAAGTATAAATAATGCCAGACCAAGGTAGAAACGTTCTTTAACAAAAATAGCAAGCAGAAATAACATACACACATACTAGTCAGAGAAGAGCTGGTGGCGACAAGAGACAAGAAATCCCTGGTGGTGGGCTTGTCTGCATTATATCAATGTCGTGCAGCAAGAAACGTTTCTCCGACTGAGGTTTCCTAGCTTATTGATCGAGTAACAGCCGAATAAAAGTCGAACAAATCCGTTTGGCGTACGTAATGCTTAATATCTGATATAGTAAAATGTATTTTTATATTATATTTACTTATCTGTATATATATATCGGTATAAGTCGTCACGTGTTGCAATGGTTTCTATAGAGATCGATTGAATGTTTGGTTGTATTCTTAAAAGCTTCAGATATTACTCTTCCACTCACGTAGATACCGAATTTCTGTCGCTGTTTAATCAATTTAAAGATTTCGAACAACACAAAGTCTACTCATAATTGGCAGACACTGCCGTTCAGTTTGAATTGCAATAATTATGTCACACAATTCCCTCTTCGTGATGTTCTAAAAGTTTAATTCGTGTTATTTAGATTTAGTTTGATTGAGTTTGGTTTAGCTTGATTGAATTGGCCATATACGGCATCGAGTCTGTGGGTTAGGTCTGGTTAGATTAGATAAAGCTATGATTTAATGGATATAGAGTTATCTCTCTTCCTTATATATATATATCTTGCCATAAGTAATTAAAATGATTATGGAAGAAGATAAATGCGTTATTATTTTCCTACTTGTAATCTGTTTATAGGCTATACAAAGACATGTTCTGTTTAAAGTAATGACAGATTTAACACCCTGTTTTTTCATATTTATGCATATTTAAACCATAGAAACATTCATAGTTTTGGCATTTAAAAATAGTTTGTTATAGGAGCCGAAACTTTAAAAAAAAAAAAAATTTTGTTATAAATCTTGAGGAATGTCATATATATATATGTATATATAAATATATCGGTTGATGAAGGAAATTTGGATTGATCAAGTTCTGTTGGAGAGAACTAAGCTTATATTTTATTAAACAAATTTATATTGGCGAGTTGATTAGTATGAGTCATTCAAAGTTTATCATGCATTGACGTTTTGCAGTTTTAATGAGTCAACCAGCGAGTCAACTATCTGGAGAGGATTTATTAAAATGAGAAAGCATCCATCATTTTTCCGTTCTTACTAATAAATTCTCAGTTGTGTATATATATATAGATATAGAGTTTAATATTTCTGTCGTAGGCTTTTTATGAACTTTTTCTGTGTGATAAAGATTTATAAAAATACGTTTCTTAAACGGAATTTATCAAGCGAGGAAGAGGAAAAAAGAAAAAAAAAAGTCGTCTAGATTATTTTACGAATTCGATCCACGTTTTATGTAATCATTCAAGAAATTTCCTTGGCTGTGACGTCACGGGGTTCTTGATCCTCCGCATCACTTAAGTTTCCATGGTAACGAAGATGGCATACTTAGAAGGTTTAATTAGTTTCTGTTCGGTGACGGAAGAGGTGTTGTATCGGAAAATAATTATCCCACGCTGATTTTGTTTACCAAAAATGCACTTCTCGATTCCAAGTCAATTTTGAAAATTTCACTGTGTGTGTGTGTGTGTGTGTGTGTGTGTGTGTGTGTGCACATGTTGATTTCTTAGAATGGAAGAATTTTTAAGCGCAAAGAATTTCGAAAAACATTAGCAATTCCTCGCAACATTTGTTTTAATAAAACTCGAATCTCCAGTATTGGCTAACGACTTGGAAAAGGGGAAAAATCGGTTGTGAGGCAGAATTTGGTACAGGCAAATGATTTATCCATCTGTTACGCAGTTTAATGTTACTGTGCGTAAACACTCATCCAAGCCAAGTCCATTAACATAAGCTGGATGGTGTCAGAGAGAGAAGATATAGCACTTATGGGGTTTGCCATAACTGGCCGTGTATTTAAACTACAACGAATGATGATAATTTCGGTGATTAGAACCGATTATGGTTATAATATTGAGATAAATGATACATAATTACGTAAATTTTCGCACTAATAGGAAATTAACGAATCGTTTAGTTTGAGAAAAGATAAAATTGTGTTCGCTTTCTCTCAAAACCGATTTTTGGAGTTTCGGCCAAAACCCGGATCTCACCCCAATCGTTCCATTATTGTGGGATATACTGGGTGTAGATAAGTGACGTCAGCGTTCGTCACGGGATTTAAAAACGTTCCGAGAAGAGAAGAAAGAGATCTTTTTACAATGATGGGGATTTTTTTGTCAACTTATGGAGTGATTGGGTAGATTTTTTCGTATTTCGGGATATAACGAGGTGATAAAAGAGGTAAAAACTATTTTTAGCTTATATGCATAGTTAGTGGTATATTTGCGCTTTTATCAGAGTAGAATCAATTTAATGTCCCGCTCGGAGACCTCGCCCCTCATTCTTCCGATCAATGGATTGATCGACGCTCACTCGGACCTCCAACCTTTCATTGGACGGTTTGCTTCGGTGCGACTCACATCCCATCTGCCACATCTCTTGGCGTTCGTTTGGAACGCTCGGTGCTGTGTTTGCCTTGACTAACAGTTGTGTCTCTTCCACAGAAGAACGACCAAGACAGTGCTGCTGTCTGCATACAGTCTCACTTTCGAGCCTACTTGTCTAGAAAACATAAAAACAAACAGGTAAGTTAGCATTCTTTTTCATTTCTTAAGAGCTTCTTTCGCGATTACCATATCTATGTTAACCAATGTTATTTTATTTCAATTTTCTCCTCAATCAACTATATAAATAATCGAAATTTTTACTCTTTAAATTTAAGAAACATCTTGCTTTTTTATAATAAAATACATTTACGTTTTATGTCTCCTATCGAAATTCGTTATGAGCATCTTTCGTTATTAAAAATAATAATAAAAAATCGTCATTTTCCTCTCGTAGATGACATTCGTGATAACCTTAAACTCGAGTTAGGCTTTAATTACGTTAATCTTAACCATTCCTGAAAGGTTTTCCCGAAGGGTACTTGGTATTGCTCTCCCACAAAGAGGGAACATTCAACGTGATCCTATGACTCATAAGATGAATCATGATCCGGATAAAAGAAAACAATGAAGCATTTGCATATATTCAAATCTGCCCTACACACACACTCTCTCTCTCGCTCTCTGTCTCTCTCTCTCTTTCTCTCTTTCGCGATATACGCTCTCAAATTTGCATGTTATTTACTTACCAGAATACAATCTCGCTTATTAAGTTAATAGTAAGTTGTTACTCTCTATTCTCCATTCGATCTTCCTTTAGCAAACAAGTAGAAGTGTTTCATTTGGCCAATTTCTTCCTGAACAAACAAGATCTTTCGACTTCTCACTTAATCACTTTCCCCTATTCCACTAAAGTTCATTCCACTTTCAAGCATGTAAAGTGTTTTCTCTAGAGAAAATTTCCTTATTAAGGGATTTCATTTAATTTTTTTGTATTTTTGTAAAGATTAAAGCAATTTTTTATATATTTCCATTTACAAAATCAGAAAATTTTCCATTAAAAGTCATTTCTTCTTAAGAATTAGAATAGGAAAGAGGCCATCTGCCTCTTTCTTCCTCCTCCTAATAAATTCGGATGTGATTAATGATTCCATTTTGTAAAAAAAGCAATAGGAGAAAGGATAAAAAAAAAGAATAAATTTAGATATAAATGCATTTAAATGGATGAAAGTTCCTCATCGGAGGCTAACTGCAAATGAATAAAATAGAACAAATCTAACGGGTACGGCTCTGTGACTACGCGAAGCGAATCCGAGTAAATAGTACCATTGAGGACGAGATTCAGCTTCCTACTATAACTTGACGACTGTCCAGGGATGATAGTGCGCTTGCTCCTTACACTTGGAAGTCGTTAAGTTTTGACAGACCAAATAACTTGATCTTTTCTTCTTAAGAATCCCCAAATGCCGCTTAAACCTCTAAGGTGTGTTGACTGTAAAGGGTTTTTACGACATTACAACTCTGAGTTTAACTCGCACCCCTGAGGCGATTTTGTCAACTAACAAACTGAGATGGGGAATGTTATTCTTGCATCAGTTGCTGTTAGGTATCCCTGGAGAAAATGGAGATTTTCTCGTCTAGATGATACAGATTTTCTAATCAGTCTCTTTCGTCTCGTAAGGAGCGAGGAATTTGTCGTATGTGGTGGGATCTTCGGGGCACGCCCAAGGTGTAAAAGTGCAGTTTACGTCTTGGAGTCAAGCCAACACGTGACGGAATCCGATTCGTTTCCTGAATTTTACAAAAAAAAAAAAAAATATATATTCAATCGATTTTGAATCTTGTCTTTTCATGTCTGGTCGAGAACGAAAACTGCTCTGTATGGAACTTTGAATTCCATAAAATAGCAACAGAATAATTCAAAAAAAAAGACTGACCTTTAAAAAGGGCACAGTTTATTTGTATGAAAAAACTCAATCTGTACTACAAAGTATTATTGATTAACCTCTCTAAAATGCATAAGTTAATTATCCTCTTCAGAGAAGAGAACTTATCCTCAGCTAAATTGCACACATTCTATGACGAACAATTGATTATTCTCTGGAAAACTGTGGTTTATTTTGTTTAAAACTACAATATGCACTCTAAGAAAAGTCGATTGTCTTCTAAAAATTTTGAATGAAACTACACATATACACTACATACCGTCGATTGTCTTCTAAATTAAAAAAAAATTCTTTACCAAGGTATAGCTACTTTTAATTGATTCGGCTTACACGTATAATGCATCCTAGAATTAAAAAAGTAGGAAAAAAAGCTACGCTTTTCACGCATAGTTAAATCAAGCTATTCGTTAGAGTGTTTCTTCATTATCAACCATCTTTAGTCTAATTCTTCCCACGAGATACAAGTTTTGTGGTTCAAGACGCCTTGGCTAATTACAAGAAGGTTGTAAACACGTTAACTGACAGGTAAATCACATTAAGGATCAAAATAACAAACTGCAATAAACGTTTAAAAAAAATTCATTCGCTTTTAAATTAAACATCCGTTAATTGGAAAGAGACGACAAAACCTCATGTCGTATACAAAACTATAAATTTAAAATTAATAATTAACTTCGTTTTTTCTTCTCCTTGCTTCAAATAAAACGAAAATTCGAAAACTAATCATTCGACCATCTTTGGTACAAAACTGTACACTTTTAAAATTATATTTGCTTAAGATTGCTCGTTAGAAAAGATAAATGGCCGTTGGGTCAATTATATACAACTTATAAATTGCTTTCTTTATTGCTGCTTGAGTAGTTATGAAGATGTTTCCAAGAACGTTAAACAAACTTTATCTAAATATATTCTAAACATTTTGTTTCTCTAAAATTTGGTTCATGGTGTATTTGCATTTATGAAGTTGTCCAATTTGTTATGGTGTTGTTTGACTTACTAATAACATTTAATCTTGAAGCTAACGAGCATGTCACCTTTCAACCACATCTGTCTAAATAATGAGTACGGACTGTCATTTAGTCTCCCGTTGCCATAGTGATTGCAATAATTGACGCATGCGTAATGGTGATCCATTCTTATACGCCCTACAAGTAGTTATATAAATAATTTACTCATAATTTCCTACTATTAATATCGCTGCGTAAAGCGTTTGTTCTTCCCCTGTAAATGACTCTTTCCCTTAACGCATATAGATAAGAGAGATCGCGTTATTTCCTTCGAAACTTAGAAGCATTAGGAAAGGGGAAAAAGTGTTTGCTTTGGTTATCGTTTAATTTGTATCTTACAAGATTCCATTGTACAGGCATTTAGATAAAAATACCGGTATTTTTTGCCTAAAAACGGTAAGAAACTCATCGTTTCTTAGACGTTATCAACACGTTAGTAATCTGGCAATACGCCAACGCGTTATTGACGGCATTCCTTATTTATAAGGGTCGGTTTTTAATCCTCTGTGCTTTGGCGTGCTGCCAGCTTGGAGAGAACATTCTGCCCAATTCTTGCCCAATGTCGGATGTTTGCTAAAGTGTTTAAAAAATTAAAAAAAAAAAATGGTATTGCAAAAACTCTTCACTTAGATCATCGTTTGTAGTGTCGCAAAAAAGTCTTTTTCAAATATTGATTCTGTTAAATTTAATAATTTTATGCACCTAAAAAAAGGATGAAAATTCGCCAGCACGTGAAGCGAGTTACGCAACTGATTACAAAGGACTAAGAATACTACTGCTCAACACAGATATCAGTTTTCCATCCAAACTTGGATTAGAATTTCCATTCGATTCACGATAATACTATTTGTCTTCACATATCCATATAAAGATAGTCATGCAACAAATAGTTTGTTGTTTGAAATAGGAAAGCGCTGAGAACGTTCCCAGCTGCTGTTTACTAAGGAAAAGATCATGTATCATCTATCTCTTTCACAATTATTTACTATATGATACTTTAAAATGCGGGTTTAAAGAGATAATAAAACGATTTGCGATTTCTGAAAACGTAAAAGCTATCATAATAACCAAAACTTTACTCATTATAAACGGAGAAAAGTCTAAACTCGCTACTCGTTTTCCTTCACATGACTGCCACTAAAACACGTTTCCAGTTATAGAAGGTTATTAAACAAATTGAATAGAGGTTGAGATATGCCGAAGCATAATTTCTCCTCCCTTTTACTCATTTTAGTTGGATGTGTATTGCTCACGGAGACATTTAGATTAATTTTAGGTTATCTTCCGACTTATAATTTTCGGATTTCATAGCATTGGCCACCGATCCTCTGTACCAACTAATTATATACTTTTAGTGGAAGGAATGTTAAATTGTAAAGGGGATGAGATTAAGGGAAGTCTCACGCTATGTTTGTTGCCATAGCAACCGTTGATATTTCACTGAGTCAAGTGGGTAGACGGCTATCACCATTTTTCATGTGCAAGACGCGATCTTTCATCATTTTGTTGCCTCAATGGGAATTGATCCACCTGTTGGAGATACCCCGCCTTACATACGCGACTAACAATCAAATATAAACAGGGAAATTCTCAAAAATTGAATAGGAAAATTATAAGTGATTTATCCTTCGGAAGAGAGGGATAAAGAGGTAGAGAAAAAAATCCATATTTACGCCAATTTAAACACGAGTCGCAGTTATAAAGTAAATTTAGTTCATCCCTCAGCAATTTTGTTCCCTTTTAAGCTTTCATTACCACTCCTCTAATCTTTAATCCATTGAGAATGTAAATTTGGCAGACGAGTCACTAGACTGATTGGTGCTGCGGGATGACTCACATCACTGCTTAAAACGTACGAGAAAGAAAGAAAAAATTTTGCGTAATGAAGCAGAAAGAAGGAAATTAATTAATTTTTATGTTTTACGAAAAATCATAAATTTGCAAAAATTTCACTCTTACAGGAAAAATATTCTGCATAATTTCCGATCATTATCGTTTTCTGTTCCTTTTTTAATGTATTCGTCGAGAGAATTATCATTTGACTTTTCTTACTTTAATTATCTATGAAATTATATTTAATTTATATCATCAAAACTTAATGTAGGTTAATGAACACTATTAACGATTTATGTTGATTACCATTCATATAATTACGTTAAGTAAACCAATTGTTATAATTTCAGTTTATAAATTAAAATTTTTCCAGCTTTTCTTAAAATTGTTCATACAATTTTTGGTTTTTTTTTTTTTTACTGTAAAGTTTTCACTGTTAACTTCATGCGTTTTTTTCACTATTAATAGGAATAAATTATTCTTAAGTAAAAACTAATTCAATTTAAACGTTAATTTGATTCCGAGAACAAGAAATTTTATCCTATTTTACTGAAAAATGATATCAAGTATTTATTAAAATTATTTTTTTTTCCAAACACTTTGTGATGATAATTTTCAAAATGTGAAACTTTAAACTTTCAAAGAAAGAAAATAATTTATGCTGTTTTAAAATTATATTTTGATATAATAATATATATATCGTTACATTTAGGAAATTCCATAATATGTTATTACTATGCTAAATTAATTTTAAATGTATAATTAAATTTATTAACGAGTTCAAACGGCATCTACATAACGTCAATATATTTAATAAGAGTTGAAGCTCATTCGTAGTTATAAGCAGGAAACGAGATAGGAATCGTCTTAATATTATCACAGATTTGTATATTGTATTGTTAAGAGATGATTTAAATCTATTTAATTAACGATTAATTAATTAAAACAGATTTTAATTAATTAATCTAACTTTTGTACTAAATGGATGCTTTAAAAGCAGGAGAAAAATCAAATTACATTATCTTAAATAGAAAATGAGTTAATTTGAATGTTTTAAGCAAGAAAAATATCGAATATACTTTATTTATAACTTAAAAGAGAGCATTTAAAGATTTAAAATGGAAATTATAAACTTCACATTAACTAAACTGAAGATTTAGAGCGTTACAAGGCAAACTGTAGCATTATATTAAGTAAAATGATGAATTATAGAGCGTTACAAAATTATATAAATTATAAACTTCTGATATTTATCGTTAGAGCATTATATATGAAAAAATCAAATAAAACTTAACTTCAAATACAAAATTCTGAGTGCCACAACAAGAAAAAGTTAAATTATAGCTTCACATTACAGTCTGGAGTATAGAAAGTCAATCAGTAACGCCATAGAAGTACAAAAGAAATAATCAGTAGCCTTTCATGATCAGTAAGAGAACTAGAGCCTCAAAGTCAATACAAAGAAGCATTAACTAAAAATAGGAACTACATCAAGTAAGGAAATCTCTTCTCCTAATGCTTAGGAGAAGAATGCAGATTTTTATCTGAGTATAAGGTTAAAAACGATTTTTATTCATTAAATAGAGGCTCAGTCAATAAAGAAAGTCAGAATAGTCAACAAAAAGAGAGGTTAACGCCCCAGCAACCGAATCGAATTTTAAATGTTGAAAAAGAAGCTATTTTCCGAGCATATAAAGGATACAATCGATTCAGATCAATCCGAATGCACACAGATCGGTCATCTAGAAGTAGCGATTCTATTTGCTTTCTGCCAAAGAAAGAAATGGGATGTTAGAATTATCGAGATTTGCGAGTTTCTCTGATCTTCTTTAATATTATCTTACTGCATTCCCAAAAAAAAATTTCAAAAAAATGTGTTTCTGGGCCCTTAGGGGGAGATCTGTACTTTCTCCCGAAGCGTGAATTCGTACAGTTTCTTTTCTAATCACACGCAACCTTACCTGTACCCGTTGCCATAGCGACGCTCTCTAGGGATGCACGAGAGCAACTGGAAAATCCTTTATATCTCCACCTTTGTCCTAATATGCTCTTTTAAATGTTTTTCTTAGCTTTTGCAGAGAGCTTTTAACCATTAGTTCTCAATCGGTGCTCATGTCAATGTTTAAAAAATGCCTTTAAAACTTTAATTTTAACTTGTTATAAAAAATTTCTTTTCACTCTTTTATCTTTAGTAACTTCTAGAATTCAAAATTCATATTAGTAGAATGAGCATAATTTTTTTTATTTTAAATTTTTACTGAATAAAATTGTTGTAGCGCCATCTAGGGAAGAAAAAGAATTTCAATATATTGAATATGTTTATTGATTTTAAGTGTCAATTTAACAATTTTTTATTAATGTTATAAGATAAAAAATAATTATTTTAATTTTATGCGCTATTTTTAAATAATTACATATAAATTTTTTTTTTCATTTTTCAACAATAGAACAATTATATATTCAATAGTGCTGCCATCTGTACAATATTTTTAAAAACAAACTACTTGGGTACAATTAAAGAATTTTTATATTTTATAACGATCCGCTTATATTATTTTACCAATTAAAATGCTATTTATAATCTAAAGTTTGAATTATAATAATTTTTATTTTTTATAAAATTCACTTTTTTGTTTATTTTCTATTATTAATATTTCAAACGCTGTATTGTATAAAATACAATGACTAGTAAATAAATTAAATAACTTATGAAAAATATAATTTTCAAATTTAAAAATAAATATTAAACAAATACAGAATTAATGAAAATAAAATTGAAAAGTATTTATTTATTTATAAAATTTTGAATTTTTTTATAATAAAATTTTAATTTTTATTCAAAAGCTATGTTTTTCTAATGTGTTTATTTATTTTCGCATTTAAATAAAAAATTTAAAAGTATTTATTTTAAATTTAAATAATCAGAAGACAAAATAACTTTGAAAAATGAACTCTAGATGGCGAAACTAAATTAATGTAAGCAAGAATAAATCTATAATTTAAACATTTTTTTATTCATATGATTAAACTATGATAAATATTTTTATATATATATATAAAGTATTTTTAAAGATATATTTTTAACGATTTTTTTTTGTTTCACCTAAAATGATAGTTTTCTTTCTTACTAGATGGCGCTAAAGTGTATAGTCATTATTCGATTGAAATTATAGAAAAATCGTTTCATAATAAAAATTGATTATTAAATAAGGAACAAAAATCGATTCTTTTTTATTCTATAAAGGAAAATCTATTTTTGAACATTGATTTTATGGAGAGAAAAGGAAAGCACTAACCAATATTACCGTGCATCAATCGATTAACATGATTGAACGAACGAACGAGGCTCTGCTATTTCCTATATTGTGATTGATGACGTCTGCATGGCGTCATCGCCAAGACAGATCTAATAGATCACATTAAAATTCAAACGAAAAAAAAAAAATGGCAGTACGTACAAGCGTAAATTAAACACGATTCTCTTAAACATTGATCAATCTGAAGACGTTTAACTTAAATTTAAGAACGAATATTTGCACGTTTTTTTTATAAAAGAGAGCGAAATGCTTAAGTTGTTTTTTTTCCTGGTAAACAAATGCGAATTTGCAAATAACGCGAACTCTCTTTTATATAGTACAATATAAATAATAACATTCTGGAAGTTAGTAAACATTTAGGAAGGGAAACATTGGAAATTTTTAGATTCAAAGTTTAAGTGGCTCCATAAAAAGATAAGATTGTCGGTTAGCCTTGTTAAATTAAAAAAAAAGAAGAAAATATATCTATTCAGATAAAGTGACCCATTATTTCCGATGCAGATACCATTCCATTTCTCTTTGTGGAATAAAGTGGTTCCCTGCAGAGATTAAAAGTATTTTGCACCCAACTCTTTCTCGAAGTACTTTTGCATTCGAAATACTCTTCAAAATTCCCCAAAGAGTACCGAAATGTCTAGGACATCAAGGGACACTAAAAGGATGTCTTTTTTTCTTCCTAATCTCTTAAGTTTTATTTGCTTTAACTCTCAAGAAACTGGGAAAGTTTTCCTATTGTCCTCAACCGAAAAACAAGAAAAAAGCAGTTAACTTAATATAGCTACATAGTTATTAAATTATTATTGTTAATGGTCGTTTTATATGAAATAAAAGTTGTGTGGATTTTTTTGAGATAACTATTAAAAAATAATTTATGTTTTGATTATTCGAAAATTTTTCATGCCTGCTCCACAGATGGCGCTATTTTATTTTGTTTAAATTTTGCTTTTTTTTATATTTTTAAATCTATCCAACGTAAAATGATAAAAATTATTATAAAAATGTATCATATTACGTATTCTAAGAATAGTAAACGGAATGGGTTACTTTATTTTATAAGATGTAGGGATGCAGTTCAGAAATTTGTTAGAACTCGAACTGCTTCTTCAGTAATAGCAATAACAAATGCTCAAAGTGAATTTTTGTCACTGCAAAAAATAACGTGACAGAAACAAGATGTTTGGATCTCAAATTACTGCATATCCTATTTCGCTAGAAGGCAAGCGAGCTTTTTGGATTATTCTGGATATGGAAGTCTCGAGGAAAAAAAGCAAGAAAATTTTTTACTTTTACGCTTTGAATAATTATAGTTTTATTCATTACCAAACGGAAAAGTTTAGCTAAAGTATGTGACTAAATCATATTCGATACTGTTATAATTATTTTATTCCAATCGATTGCGTTATTCATCCAACATTACTTCCTTCCTCATTGATGCATCCAAGCATTTCAGCTATAGATGAGAATAGCCTAGCTTGTTTGATATATTTTATTAAAAATGGCTCATTCATTATTCCCTAAGGTTAAATATAAAAATAAATATTCTATTACCGAAATCACTTTTCTAATTTTATATGTTATGTTATGAAAGTAGCGCTCCGATACACCCACTCCGAACAGACATCCGTTATTCATTTACATGTACAGATTTTTGTCATAACTAAATATACGAAATCTTGCACGAATAGTTATCCACTTGTTTCATTTATTACAGTTACATATTTAATGAATTTTCTGTTGCTTTTATTACTTGCGCGGATCCATTTCGGCCTTTATATGACGTAATTTCGCATAGCTTTTTCGAATAACTTGCTAAATATTATGATTTTTACCATGGACTTCTGTTTTATTCACACGTTAGCTTCTCGACTTTCACGTATTCGGTTCGCATATTTAAGTTTCCCCACTCCTGTTTATTCGCACCGAATTTAGCATCGCTGCTCTTCGCATCTTCTGCTGTACGTCCACCCCTCTGACATCTTTAGACTCGTTCCAGGATCGGCGCTCGCCAATACCCCCGAACGCATGCGCCCGCGGACTATTTCTCCGCTCTTAGTTTGTCCCCCTTACGAAAATAATCCGTGAAGCGACCGGATGTAGGTGTGTCCGTCCCGCACGTGCGCCCACCGATTCTCCCTTGCAGTGGCGTTGTCCGTTAGTCGCGACATCTTTCGGCGTAATCTACAAACTGCGTCACCGAGTCTGGCCCGAAGAAGTTCGGCAAATTTTCAACAATTTCGCACCATCTGTCCCAATTAATCGTTAGATCCACCATGGATACAGGTAGGTCTATCTTTCAATATTCGACTGCTTCCGTTAAAAATAAAGTATTAGCTCCCTAGCCTTAACTGTCAATGGTCGAAGTCGGGATGTCTTCGGATCACGTGATTGCACTAAATCCTAGTTATATATTATATACTTTACACACATATACATGCATCGAAATATAAACAATTTTTTTTCCTTAAGTTACACGGAATATATACCGATCAGAAGCATAATCTCTAGGGTGACTAGGATGATCGATTTATATCAGTCTGGATGCGACCTAAACCGAAAAACCCTCTCGGTCTTATGGATACTATTTCTCTACATAAACCTAACATCTTACCAATTTATTTAGCGCATGCGCCGATGTAGGGACTTTATTCCGCATGAAAAATCCCGAACACGTCCCGATAATTACTTTTTCAGATTGTAAAATCGTAAATTTCTATAGGACTGGTATAGAAATCGTTCAATTGGCTGATAACTAGGAGTTTAAATAATGGTTTTTCTCTGTCCCCGCTTCATCATATAAGAAGAGGATTTCATGAAATATACAATAAGTGTCTCCTATTCTTCTCTGCCAATTCAATTTGTAGAGTTATCGATGGATCAGTCACCTTTTTCAGTTTTGCTGAGTCAACTATCCGGAGAGAGTCACTAAATCGCTTATTTTTCTTCCTACAATTGAAAAATAATGGAGGAAGTGCATAATACATAACTGTTATTGAACGATTTTTTATTTTTTTTTTATTTTTGGAATATTATAAATTACAAACTAGAATTAATCCCGCTTAACTCCTACTAGAGATTTAGCTGTAGGCACTGATTGAATTTATAGATTTAGCTTGTGGTACAAACAATTTTATTTTCGTGCTTGTTTTTATTTTTTAAATACGTGAATGATAAATTTTTGAATATGAAGTATTGCTGCGAGGCAGAAGTTTATAAAAATGATTTTTTCCCCTTTGAAAATTTTTTAAGAATACAATCAGCGTAATAGGATTAGAACGAATTTATTGTTTGCATTTAAAATTTTTAAGTCTATTTATGAATTATTTATTATTTTGATTTTTTTTTATTCCGTTTATTGTTTGTTGGAATATTTATATTTATGAATACTACGTAATTAAATTTAATTTTCTGGAATGATCCTTCATACGAATAAAAATAAAATAAACTGAGAGCTTGTTGACTGAAACTCTTCCAAGATTTCTAATGCGAAAAATTCTGGATGTCTTTCTGCATTCGGGGGGAAAAATATATATAGAGAGAGAAATAAATAATTTTGGATATAAAAAAAAATTTTGTTTGAGCATCTAGACGGCTCAAATATATCTAAATTTTTCTTTCTTTTTTGCGAAAATTTTCACAGTTTATGGATCTAAAAAAAAATTTTTTTTTTAGATGGAAACTTTCGTGTGTATAAACAAGTCTTGAGTGTTTATTAATTTTTGTTTCTCTCGAAATATTTTTGTTGATTTATATGCGTGTGTAAAAATTTTACCATTTTTTATAGTTTTATTTTTAGATGTTTTCAAATACCAAAATAAATTCTTAAGCGTTTCTATTATATAAAAATCGCGAATTTGTAAAAGCTTTCTAGATTTCATGTAAGGGAAAAAATAAACAAAAATAAAAATAATTCTTAAAGATTTATTGATGCAAAAAAAAAATAATTCTTTTTCCACTGCTTTTTACGTTTAACACATTTTGCTTTTGTAAGTTAGTTATAATTGGGGATTATAACCGTGTAAAATTTTTATATATTTATATATTACAGAAACATTAACGCGAATATCTTTTATTATTTATTTGTAAATGAATATTTAATTAATTTATTTTTTATTTATTTTTTCTATTTTGCATAAAAATGAAAAATAATAAAATAGGGAAAAGTCACAATTGATACTTCGCGTGTTTCTCGTAATAAATGTTTACCGTTTGTAATGGTGTTTTACGCATGCGCCGGTAGATGCGTGGCGTCGCAAAGACCCATCGATTATCCGGACTGGCAGCAACAGGCGATTGTAGTGACTCGTACAGTCATTATAGGCTTTCCTAATGACAATAATATGGTAGTTTCAGATATTTCCTAATTCGTCGTTTTATAATTAATTATTATGTTGTGATGTTTATGAGGAAATAATAATTTAATTTACTCGAGTCTAGACACTAATTATCGCTAAATATCTTAATGTAAGAAGGGAGAAATGCCCGCGTCGATGATAACTGTTATAGGTATTTTTTTGTGTTTTGTTTTGTTTTTTTTCTTCCGTCTATTCTCGAAAACAGGACTGATATCGTAAAAAACCCTTTATGCGATACTTTCTGCACGATGATGGTTATAGCACCTGGATGGTCGGCTTGACCGCAGAAATAGAGGTATTGAGGAGAAGCCCAACTATAAAATTTTTTCTTGTTCGTCTGTCACATCGTAATCTCACAGATAAACGAACGTAGAATGCAGAATTTTAACGCTAAATATTTCAGGTTTTTGTTTTCGGTTTAATTTTAATTTATTAAATATACATATCCGGCGATTGCATCTTAATAAAGAAAATTTTAACAATAAATATTAAGTTATAAATAAGAATGCGGTTATGTTTAATTTAATTTTATATTCTCGATTATTAGATTAATTTTAATAAAAATAGTAAGGACGTTTAATATTTTCGTAATTCTTCCGGAAATTTTTAAACGAAATTAACGCCAGAGAAAATAAATAATAGTCGTTTAAATTATAATTTAATTGCATTTTTGTTTTGAAATTTATTTTAAAATATTTTAAAGAGAGAGTTTGAAATTAACTGTAATTATCATAATTTCCATTAAATCTTACGGTTCAGGCAAAACAATATTTTAAGGACTTAAGTCCATCGGGTTACTGGAGATTAGAAATGTTTGCAATTTATCTTTCATAAATTTATCTACTGCAAAATAAACGTCGCTTTTATCTCCGTAATCGGAGGATTTGTTAAGAGTGGCAAAACGAAAATCTTTTCATTTTGTCTCTTACAATTAAGTAATTAGCTTCCGTTTCCGTTACAACTCAGACGAAACCCATCTCCGAAGGCAATCTTCCCCATTCGAGGTAATAAAAGACGTGACGAAGAATGCGGAAGAGGTAATAGGAAATGTGACGTCAGCCCCAGCTTTTATTTCCGAAAATGACCAGAAAGAAACTTCATCAATATTTTCGGTCAGATATGAGCTGATTTTGTACGCTTTACGTCACCGTTACGTCATTAAAGTAACGTGAGAAATATCCCGAGGACCAAAGTCAACATCTGCTGACCCCGATAGCTGTGAATGGATGCTTTTGTGGCATTCAACATTCCAGTCTCAGTGTTGACATTGAGTCACCCCCTGCGCTATGTAAAGTGTCTACTAGATTGGAGTGTTTGGAGTTTCTCCCCGCATTGCGAATTACAGGAGGCGAAAGAAAGAAAGGAAAAAAAAAATCTAATTTTTATCCCGAAAAACTAATTAAAAAGTTGGATGTTATGAATCATATCACCCGGCTTTAGAGATGTCTGCAGGTCTACAAGTTAAATTTATAGGTAGAGAGATAGGTCCAAGTAAAAGAAATACGAGACGGTTCCAGAGGCCCTTTACGGCTTGGATCTCGGATGAGTCGACACGGTAAATATCCCCTAGAGAGATAGTTGTCTTCATTGTTCTACATCCAATTATAGGTCGCTAATATCACATGTCCTAATGACTGGATTTGTTAAACGAAAGCGGGAGTGCAGAAAAGTGGGAAAATATGCAAATATTTTCAAATTTGGCCATCAATTAAACGTAGCTTAAAAATATTCTTTCGGATAATCCTTTACATTAATCTTACAATATTCGATGCTAATTATAAACAAACGAAATTGCTGGAGCGTAACGAACTTGATTCAAACCAGATGAATTTTAAATGAATGTTGTTCTAAGCTTTAATCTTATCAAAAAGGCGGTAACGGTCATTGAACTCCAATTTGTTTATCTTCACTGCTAGACAAACAATAGGGAAAATCTATTACTGCATTATTATTAATTTTTACCCGATGGAATTTTTATAATACGAAAATATTTATAGGACCTACTTAGCATCAATATGACGAATTAGAACTTTTAGATTTTCACAGATGCGACTAATGGAGTATGTTCGTCTTCGCTTTGGTGTCTAATTAAGTCTCATCCACTTTCTATTCTGTGTCGACGTCACTGAAAACATCTGCTACCATATTGTTATAATCCAATTAGTTATATAAAACATAAATGAATTCTGAGCACGGCATCTGTGCAGTCTATCACACCAGTTTTGTGTTGTTGCTGGAAAAGAAAGATAAACAACTTTATCTAAAAAATGACATCTTTCAGAGTTAAGTAGAAAAGTGGAAACTCCATCTATAAAATTCCTACATCATTTAATGTATATACACAGTATATAAAATAAAAAAAGAGAGGAATTTATCTGGAGGAAAACACGATATTATCTATTATTTATTTTTCTTATCTAGTTCAGACAGATTTATATTGTCATTACGTTTTAAGTAAAAAGAGTGAAAAGTAAAATAAGTTTTAAAATTCGAAATTGGTTTGGCCGAATTTATATTTTCGTTTCTGGTAAATGAATAATGCCGAGTCAGGATCTGCACTTTAGATGACTTACGCTAATTATTGTCGTAAATATTCCTATGGTGATTGGTGAATAATTCAGATGACGTTTCACGCCAGAACACGCGTTCGTTAGCCTCTAGAGGTGCACCGAATTAATGCTATGGTAGTCACGTGCTTCATCTGCGGTCTCAAATCGGAGCACTTTGCGAGGAGGTCAAGATACCGTTGCTATGGTTACAAGTAGTGTAGATGTCAATTGCAGTCACCTCCATCTGTAGAGGATTCATTTTCTCCCTAGAATATATCTTTTTCTCGGCTATGAATTAAATTTGATATCATATCTCCAACGTTAAAAAATGGATGACAAATGGAAAATTTTAAAGTAAAAAAAAAGTACATGCAGTGTATACGTACGTAAGATCAAATTTTTAGGCGAAGTCATTAAAATTGGGTTTGGTTGGTTTAACGCAGTTCGGAAGGGAACCGAAAGCTTTGTGAGTTGAATAGGACCAAGCCAATTTACCGTTCTGCCATGTCTGTGTAAGTTATTAGGATGTTGTTTTGGCTGTAGCGATGCTATCTCCGACCAGATGCGGCGAAGTAATCGACTTGTTTGCTACATTGCTCGACTTTGACCATAAAAAGGCCAAATGAGGAAGAGAGATCTTTCAGTTTTGTCTCCTATAGTATTAGGAATTAGACTATGCAAACCAGTTTTCAACTCCACGCATTAAAATCTGCTTCACTTCCTTTTATTCTTTGATATTGATTTATATGAATTTCATGATAAAATTTTACAAATATCCAACGAGTAATTCGATATTCACATCACTCGCTTTATCGGTGGTTTATTTGTCGATGGTGTTCTCTGTCGAAAAGTGGTGTAAACTAGCGCAGCTGGTCTAGTCATGTTGACATGTTCCTGCACTCAATAAGTTGTCAACTTCAACGGAACATTGGAATTCTTTTTCTGCTCTCTCTCTCCTATCTATCACACTTTTACACTGACCCTGGACAATTTTCATAAATATGAGATTTTGTATCGGTCGGATAAATTATTAAATAAAAGAAAAAAATAACATAAATTGTTTATTTTTCGTTATAAATGTCTCGATGCACAGTTTTATTATGGTACTGTCTGATTTACTGCAATAGATGGAGATGATGTATTGTTCTCTAGATTTTTGTATTGTTTGTTTGTAATTGCGTTCCTTTTTCTGTTATATTTTATGTTAGGTCGCTCAAAACGAACATTAAAATAAAAATAAATAAAAATTAAATTTCTTTCAGTTTCTGAAAATATAACATTCTGCTCTTTTTTTTTATTTATTAAATTATATTTTTGTAATTTTTTTCATCTCTTATACATTTTAGCAATTTTTTGTAACGTACAGTTGCATTATATACAGTATACAAAATTATATTTTTGTTTTTTTTCATTATTGTCTGTGAGTTACATACTATATTTTTGTCTCTTTGCATTAATGTCTATACATTACGCTTTTGGTTAGTTTCAAAAAGTAAACTAATTAAAATTACTCGTGCATATTTATTTTCAATTACAGTGATGTTTGTTTTTCAGAATTATTCTTTTTTAAATTTTTTAACGGCATATAATAAAAAAAATAACGTGTTAATGTTCTCACTTTGTCCATCCACCCGACTGCTGTGCAACCCATTTTATCTGCTTAATGGGAGTGGCAACATATTTATATATTTTCTTTTTGCGACGAGTTAAAACTATTTAAGGCCATAAAGATGAAATTCGTATTTTTTTAATTTTATTTATTTAAATGATTAACGAATTTTAAAGTTTAATCCGAAGATTGAGAAATTTAGTATTAGAGGAATTATTTATTTATTTGAGGAGATGCTTAACTCACTAATGTGACAAAAGTTAAGCATTTTTGAATTAAATATTTATTTATTTCGAGTCTAAAATATTATAAACTAAACCAAAACATTTTTCTATAATTTTTTTATATTAATTTTTCCTTTTTCTGTAATTTTTTCTCGGAAAACTAGCATTTTATCTAAAGAATCCGAATGAAAAATGTCAAAAAAAATTTTTTGGTAACAAAAAATTCTACGTTCTCTACTAACTTACTGACGTTTTAAAGATGGTCACAGAAAAGAACATGGTTCATAATTTTACAAATCATTGTTGCAGCAAAAATAAATTATGATTTCTGATTTCCGTTAAGTTCCGCTCTACTGAAAGATTTAATTAGTTACTTGATTAACACGTTGTTTCGGAAAGATAGAAAAATGGGAATTACTTTAAGGAAAATACCAGATTTTTGTTCAAATACTGGCAAAGTTTAAACTTTTAACTTTTCTTTCTTTCTTCTGAGAGAGAGAGAGAGAGTATAAAAGGAGATGAATGAACTGCAGTGGCGTCGGAAGAGGCCGACATCCATTCTCAGATACGAACACCATTAATTAAGACAAATGCCTTCCGAAAGCCTAGCGTTAAAGGAAATGGGAGCAGAAGCTATCAACATAACGAAAACTTGGTTATTTTTCTCTTAAAAAATCTTATTATCAAAAAGTAGATATTTCATTTATTAACAGCATAAAGATTGATTTCTGGTCAGGATCGTGCAGTAAAAGGCTGGCTTGTCATTAAAAGAAACGCTTCATTATGCATCGAGGTCCGTCTTCAATATGGTCCCTCTTCTTAATGGTCCTCGCTATATTATCCATTAGTAATATCAAGAGAGTATATCGATGAAAGTGGAGAATATTAAGGAGATAAGATGCTCATTTTGTCACGATAACATTTTCTATCTCGCACAATACTACCTTTAACTCCAGACAAACTTTTAAAAACCATATTGCCTTAGAAATATATATATATATATACACCTTACCGCATTAAAATTTCCACAAGACGAGAGACAGCGATGGGTCCAAAGTACTTTAATTTCATTTTCTTTTACATTTATTATAAATTGAATCGCGTTTGGATATGGTTCGCTCTGTGTTATCGTAAAAGCTTCGATTTTATGCGGATACTCTCTCCCCCTTTTCTACGCCATTAAAGATAGGCATAATAGCTTATGACATTTTAAAAGATATTTTAAATTTACTCTTTCATTCTTAATTTAATGCTTACCGTATCTACTAAATGCATTATTTTTTTGTTTATTTTTTCTATTGTTGCATATTTTATTTATTTATTTTTCGTTCTTTCTGGTACAGGAAGAAGCAATGAGATTGAAACGAAGCATCCGGACTTCTCACGAAGACAGATTTCTACTACAGAAGTAAGTAAATGCTGTAAATGATTTTATTTTAGGTATACATTGCATACTTTTTTCTTTTTTTTCTATAATCGGGACCCTATATTGATATGAGAGCGATTGAGGAACAAATGTAATATGTAGTTTCCGAAGAAGCCCGTCTTATAATAACGCCCTCAACCTCTTTCAATACCCGGAATCTATTTCCGCTTCCGAGAATTTCAAACACAATAGAGGTGAATGAGATAGCCAGATGATGTCCCACGATTCGGTTAATTTCCACTAAACGCTGCTTCGCGTGTTGATTCGACCAAGTTGAAAGACATCATCCTCAGTTCAATATCCTCTTGCGGGATAAAAGGGAGAAATGCATCTTGTCGGTCGATTTGTCAAAGGACGAGTTTCTATGCTTCTTTGTAGCATGGAAAGAGGAGTATTTTTTTTTCTTTCTAGATTTCTTTTATGTCTTTAGTAGCAAGTCTCTTGTATTGAGTGGACGATCTTATGTGGGACTCTCTTCGAAAATCTATCACATTTATCTAATGGATTTACGTGCTGCAATATTTCAATTTAATCTCTAAGAACCTTTCCAGCATTGTTATGTCCCTCTTTATAATTCCATACGTCTAATTCGAGATATAAGCTCATCTATACTATACCGGATTCCCTATTGGAATTCATCACTCATCTAAGGGGTAACAGGGCCTCTAGGAATGGAGAAACTTAGAGTAAATCTCGTGTTTACCCACCCATTGACCTTAAAAGCTTAAAAACAGATGCCAGCGAGGTGATTATGTGCATCTGTTGAGATAAAATGGTTTAAAATAGAAAAGGGCGTATTTTCTTTTAAGTAAAACTTTCTAAAATGCTTTATCTTAAATATACACGCATATACATATAAGGTTTAAATGCATAAAATAATTTTGAATACTAATGAGAATAAATTTTATAGATAAACACATTTTAATACCAAAAAAACTACGATTAATTACTGCAATGCAGAATAACTACAGAGCTAATACCGTAAGAAACTCGTTCTGTGCAACTCGTAATGTAACGACACATAAACTTATATATATAAGATAGAGTAAAGTTAATCTTTATGGATGTTTGTTTTGTGTATTTTCTCTACTTTATACCTTCTTTTTATTTTTATTCCTCTTACAGCCAACTAAACCAACAGAACGAAGATAAAGTCAGCGGTTTAAGGACTCGATCTGGGTATAGAGTCTCTCCCAGTGGAATCAGGTGAAATTTTCTAAATATTAATCTTAATCCAAAAAACGCCTATTACTGCAATAATTTAGCCGAACCGAAAAAAAGATATCTTTGGTAAATTCCCTTTTTTGTTTTTCTCCTCCCTGTTTTTAACTAAAGAACTACTCAATTAAATTGCTTTCATTTCTTTCCTTTCTGATTGTAGCTTTTTAGTGGCAACAATATCTTCTTCGGTAATTTAATTAAACGGCTTTCTCTCGTTAGATTTCGTGATAGTAAAAAAAGGACCCAACATAGTTTACGTAAAAGCAGAATGAATTACGAGTCTCACTATACTCGTGTTTTTAATGCAAGATCACGACTTTCTTTAAATCCCCATAAAGCAGTACGGCGGAGACGGCGTAATTAAACCTAACAGCTTAAATTTTCTAGCCAAAGTAAATTTAAAAATATATATATATATAGTATGGCATATACATTGTGTGTATATAAATTTTCTTTCCAACTTTTTTAAATGAAATTTTTGTAAATTTACAAAATATTCACGGCACCACAACAGAATAGTTAACAGAAATTTTAATTTTTCATCCATTAAGAGATATCGCTTTACTCTTAACCGCTTTTTAATTAATTTCTATTTTATTCTCCTTCTAAAGAGATTTTGTTAAGTATTTTTTTCTCTTCACCATCATCTTAAGGAGATCTTGCATAATTATCATGCCTCGTAATTAAATTATACTAAGATGTAGTTGTCGACAAGTACTTAATCTTGAAATTCGGATTAGTCTTTCGCTACATGAAAATCTTAGCTAAATAAGAAAGGGAAGAATAAAATATGGAGTGATGCAAGATGCGAATGTGATGTTCATATTTGGCATTTGTCTGTTGTAATTAGGCTTAGCGATGGGAGTAATCCCCTCCAGGTCGTTAAGAGTTTAATTAAAACTGGAGCGTTAATGAAGCTTGCTTCCGGAGTCTTAATTACCTCTTTCGTTTTCGACTCGTATTAAAAGTTTTACAATCTTTATTTATTCTCAACCTTTTTGATATTTTACAGAATACAGCAAGGATGGCACTTCTTTCAGAATCACAATCAACAATCGAATCCATCTCCCACCAAAACATCCCCATGCGGCTACAATCCAAATTTGGCATCGCCGTTGGAAGATATGAGCGATCAAGCCATGTCTCTGTCGTCTCCAGAAGAAATATCGAAAAACGGAACAACTGAAGACGATAGCTTATCTGATCTGGAGTACACAGAAACTAGTCCTTTGCTGACTGGAAGGAACTTGAAGGAAAGCTTAGAAGAGGAAGACGACTTTGAAGATTTGAGCGAAGACTATAATAACAATAATAATAATCATTGCAACACTAGTAGCCCGGAAGTTGATCCCGAAGATATCGACAGCGAAGATTCTCTGTTCTCAGATTCTTCAGATATGTCAGATCAAGCCGGGAAGGATTGTTACGTTTTGGAGAACGCTTACAATAATAATAACTTTCTGGAGAACAGTACTAGAGATCAGTTGTACATTGGAGAAGAGAAGCAATACGCAGATACTCAACTAGACAGGAGGAGTTCGGATGACAAAGCGAATCCTACTTTAGTATTCAGCAATCCCTCTTCGGATTCTCCGAAACTCACAGAAGTTCTACAGAAAGGAAACAATCTTCCAGATGTGTTGCCGCTGGATGCTACAAAGTCTCCGAGTTCGGGTAGTGGACCAGATACAAACGACGTCAGTCCCATGAGTGATATTAGTTGTTCTTCCGATTTGGACGTGAATATAGCATCAAATCAGGCATTTAACAATTTTTCTATACCTCTGAGTAAACATAATGACATTCAGTGCCTTGTGCAGGACACTGTTCAACAGGAAAAGATAAACATTCGAGAATTTAATTCGGAACAGTTTTCCACTTCTTTCGAAGAATCGAAAATTTTGAATACCGTGGAATCTTTGCCACGCAACATGACCAAAGAGTATCAGCATCAGTTAAGGAATCGCAGCGGATGGAACCAAAGCGAAGAGTGGCAGAAATCGCAGACAGCACAGGAAGTGGAAGAAACTTTCGATAAATCTATCAGCCCGAATAAAGAAGAGAATACTCAGGATAACAGGGAACAAGAATTTACAGAACAGTGTGAACAGCGCGCGGAGGATTTATTAAAAATCCTACAGGATTCTCCAGCTAATATGGTTCGCTGTCCCGAAAGACTAAACGATTCTCAGCGTAATGGACTTCCTGTAGATTTATTAACTGGGACTTTAGATGCCAACGGAGCATGTGTGCCTCCTCCTTACTTCGGTGACGAAAATCATAACTGTGACGTCATCACTTCCTCCTTAACTCCCGAAGATAACAACGCTGTCGAATTAACGCCTAAAATTCGAGTGGATAAAAAATCCTCCGATCAACTTGGGGACTTTGATGTGTATAACATAGAAACAGCCATGCCTACAATAGACTGGGCAGCCATGGAAGCACATCTGACCCGTGCAGCTAAAGAAGACGACTGGCTAAAGAGAGTAAGTGTAGCATTACGTCCTTGAATTTCTCCAATTATCTCCGATAATAGATGTTATCTATAATTAGTCATAACTAGAGTACAGAATTAATAATAATAATATACCTATGTCATTATCTAATCTCTCTTAAAATACTTTCACAAAGAATAATAACTTCCAAAACATGATTAATAATAAATAGAGTGTAAAAGTTAATATTTAAACGATTAAATATTATTCAGAAAAATTTCTAAACTTTCTACAGCATAAAAGTGACTAATATTACTTGGAAAATTACTAAAAAAAATTTATAGTATAATTAAACCGATAGATCTGATAGTTTCTTTGCATTTTATTTTTAAATCAGAAGTTTCCTCGTTCAAATAAGGCGAAAAAGATAACAAACATGGAATAAAATATTTCTCAAATACTATAAAAAATGCTTTTTAAAGATTCTTGCATTATGAACGTTTTAAACAATAAATTTCTAAGTAATAATAGCGAGCAAAAGACGTTAATAGAATTTCGCTTCCTCATTACAGAATTAGTTAATTACTTTCGTTTTATTATCCGTTCTTTGGCGAAGAACTGCCAAGTGGAGAGAGACCGTAAAACCCAAGAATTTTCAAGTTTTATATAATAAATAATAAAATTATAAGTGAAGTTTTAGCGGATGTGACGTCAGCACGGTACGAAAGAAAAGACGAAAAAGATAGTGTGGGATTAAGCAGTTTCGTCTCCCCGCTCACGTTTCTTTTTAATGGGATCGTAGATTAAAGATTGAACAATATCGTCGCAGTAAAAGAAAAAAAAATCATTTACATTGTTATTTTTCGATTTTGACAACTGTTATAATGTCAAAAATATGTATGCTATACAAACACGTGTCTCCTATTAAGGTTCTCCTCCTCCTATAATTTAGTTTCTGGAAAGGCGGTCGTGATGTCATATCCGATTGTTACACCGCTTCCTGAGTTTTCCCGATACGTTTTTGGTTTTTACCCTATGGGGAAGAGAAATGTTTAATCGCTTATGTTTATCCAAGCGACTCAACATTAGTAAAACTACTGAGTCAAATATAAACACGGTTGATGTCTTATCGAATTAATACAGAGCGAAAAACCTCTACCTAAGCAGTTACGCGTGTACTCTCTAGAGGATGAAGTGTGTCGAAAGGAAAGGGTTTCCTGTCTGGTCTTTCGATCGTGATTATATATGTAGCTTATATACTCTTTCCTACATAGACGATTTAAATGAGGTGAGTCGTGATTTTATTATTTAAATCTTAAAATTTAATCTTGTGGATCCTCTCAGGAGATCCTTTCGTTGCCACTGTTCTGGCTTAATACAATTATGATTTTGTTAGAAAATAACGATAGACACCACAAATTTAAAGAAAAAAATGAAAAGACGTGAAAAACTGATCTATGTGGTTCTTTTTTTCACTATTTACTTAACGCAAAGAAACATTAAATTTTAATTTATTTAAATTTTCTGAAGTTGTTAACCATCTGTAACAGTAATGGTACGATAAGATGTTTCGAAAAGTGATGACTAACAGATGACATTCGAGATCACGTGGAAGTAAACATAATTGCCCCACTTAAACTCTATCCATCATAACGTAGCAAAAAATTATTTATTTAATTATTATAAACTCTCCTCGTTTGCTAAATTATATATTTTACGTGTACACATCTACGACTTTACACGCTTCCATTTAATTTTCAGCTGCTAAAATTAGCAGGGGTGTTTATATTACTTTTTTATTTATAAATTAAGTATATGTAGTATATAGACAGCCAGTCGTTCAACTGGGCAATATTCGTTATGCATTTTTTAAGATTTTAAACTTCCTGTACTTTTCTTTATTGCTGACTCTTTGATAAAAGAAAAAAAAAGAGATGGTTATTTGTAAGGGCAAGTCTTTTTTGAAAATTTTATCAGCAATTTGACCAGTTTGCTAAATATTTTACTCATCGAATCTACTGCACTCTTAACAAACTGCTAGATAGAAGTGCAGGTGAATTTTCACTGATGAAAGATGCTTCCGTCTGCTTAAGAGAAGCCAAATCCAATTTTTGTATTAAATCTTACGTGGCACGTCGGATTTTCACGAAGTCTTACGCCGATAAATTTAATATTTTATTAAAAAATAGAAGAAGAAAAAAATATATATATATAAAAGTAAATTCCATTTAACCATTAATTTACTCTTGCAATTCCGACGTTGTATATAAACATCCGGAGCGCTGAATTAATTTCGGAGCACAACAAAATAACTAATCTGACACTAAATTCTTTATCAAAACTTATCGCACACGTTACCTTTAAGGAATTTGTACTGAGGAAAATAATAATAATAATAACAATATGTCCACGACTTAAACAAAAACAAAATTGCACACGTCGCGTCAGATTTAATAGGATTTAGATGAATTATTTACGGGAATGAATTTTTATACAGCGAATGAATTCTGGGCTTAGCTATCTAATCAAACGAGTATGTAAGATATGTAACGTGCCAAATCTAGTCAGGTAATGCGTAAAAATCAGGCAATTCTTATTCTTGCTTGAAAAAAATCTTTCTTTCCGTCAGAGTAGGATATGTGAGGATTACCTCTGTGGATCGGTAACTGGGCATTTATTACCGGTGAAAACGTGTTAGGCGGGTATTGAAGCAACTATGTAAAGAGTTTACTCTCCATTGTAACTCTAGTAAATCAAAGAGGTTTTTTTATGATAAGAAAATAAAATCCCATGAAATTTTTATCATTTTAGTCATGTTGTCCATCGCATCTTCCCGTACAAGAGTGTAGCTTATCACGTATTTTTTTTTTTATCATCTTTGCTCGAGTACATAAACTTTAAACATTCTGTTGTGTTTACTGTAAGCATGGAAAAACCGCATTATACTAAAAAACTGTGTAGATATGCTAACTTAACCGATCATAGCTTTCCATGTTACCAAAACAGATTATTGGACTGTGAAGAGAACATGATAAACGTCGAGTTTTATCACTAAACACTTCGAATATGTTTTCTGATAAGGAACAAATTATTACAATAAAAATAATTGTAGCAGTAGTAGTAGTAGTAATAGTAGTAGTAGCAGCGGCACATTTCTTTTTTTTTTTTTTCTTACAGTACAGTATGTGGAATAGAAAGAAAATGTATTACAAGAGTTTAACGACAGGAGAACAAACTCAATATTTACTTATTTATTTTTTATATTCACTTATTTAAAATCACAGACAATATAGTGTTTACCCAGCAGAAAATCAATTTTCATTAAATTAGCCTGTATCGATTCCTTCAACAGGAAATACGTCAAGACGTCATTGCGCATGCTACAACTCAATGTAAACAGAACACGAAAACATTTCTCTCCCCTCTTTTCTTTAAAACTTAGTGTCGACACATTGGGTCATAAAAATTTCTCTAGACGTCTCTAATCAGCCGTCGTAAAATAACGCGTATAAACCTTTAACGCCTCACGTATCTGGTCGTTTCTGTATTCAAACATTGTCACCCCATATACATTGAGGTCACGCAATGACGCTTCAGAAATCACTTAACGATTTCTTTTTTTCTTATTATTATTTTAATTGTGAACATTGAACGAAATTATCAATTGAACTTTAGAAAATAGATTTGATAATTTAGTGTTTTTCACAATTTTTATTTTGCTGCGTAAGACGAATTTGGTTTCATTGCATTTTGATGACATATTTTTTTTTGTCTTGTGGTTTCTGTAGGCGGTCTTTTTTTCTTTCGGGATGTAGATTTAATCGATTCAATCCAGTTGTCTCTTAACTTTATTTATTTCCTAATTTCTGACGGCATTGCCTTTCATCCATTGCTTCTTACTTTCATCGTTCTTTTATGAAAAAGTCCTCCAGGGAACTTTAAAGGCAGCTTGCTGACGTGAGAAGAATTTCACTTCTTCAACTATTCTACTAAATTTCCCGATAGACGAGAATGAAATGTGACTTTACTAATATAAGGTTTGAATATTTTTTTCCACCGTTTTTTTTCTGTTTTATTCTTTTCTAGTTCCTTTTCGGGGGGTGACATTCAATCAAAATGTAGTTTATACGAATTAATGCCTTTACGATTTTGTAATGATCGACTGGGAGAAGAACGAGGTCAAATATGATAAACGTATTACTTCCCGGACGTTGCTTCTACCTCTACATATACTAAGTTGATAGTATGTATCATTGTTTGTAAAATGCCTAGTTTCAAGAGCATTTGTAAGCATGAAAAAGCATCAAGGTTGTAATTTTTTTTCTCTTTTTCTCTCTCTCTCGTGTGATGTTGCTATTGGCGGAATTCTAGGTGGATATTACAAAATCCACCCTGCTAATTTAGACATGTTGAAAACGCCTGCGATTACTAAAAAATTATCTGTTTTGGATAGAGGAGGAATGATCGTGAAGAAATTCGTCGAAAGTTAGCGATGGATTCCGATAGCGAAGATTACTATCTAGGAGAAAGAGTAACGAGGAAGCCGAGTCTGACTACAAGACTGCAGAGCGGTATGAATTTGCAGATTTGCTTTATGAACGAAACTGCCAGCGATCAGGAGAGTCAAGGTAGCGATCAAGATGGTGACAGCTCGAACGGAATGGATAAAGAAGAGACGAAATGTCTTCTACAAGATACCACTGCAACTATCGATACTCAAGTCGCTTCTGAAGACGAAACAGAACAGCAGAAGGTGAGAGTTAATTTTAATATTTTATATTTTCCGTGAACCGCTAGAATTTCTTTTTTTCTTTTTCTGCGAAAATGCTGATTCGTGAATAAAGAATTATCATCTTTCATCAACTAGTTAAATATCGATTCTCGTTGAGTTAATCTGGAAATATCTTGTTTTTTTATGATTACAAAATAATACATTTTTGCGAATTTATTTCAGTTAGATAAATCCTCCTAAAACTATCTCGGCAAAAAACAATTTCATTTTCTTCTAGTGTGATGTAGTAAATCTCCATTCCTCCGAGAATAAAGTGAAGAATAATGCGAAATGCATAACTTCTCGAAAGAAAAGCTAGTCAAAGAAGTGTGTTTCGAATATAAAAAGACTTAATTTACAACAAGTCTATTGTCGGAAAAAAAGATCACTTTCAAACTCTTTAGAGATATCCAAAGATTGAAAGCTAGAGACGAACAAGAATTAAAAAATTAGCGAGCAAAAAAAGTGAAAGAGAGAGAGAAAATTAATGCTCATTTAAAAAGAATTAACTGAAATAAGTGAAAGTCTCGGTTTCAAAACTGATTAACTCTCAATTTCAATTCTGATTAAGAAACAGTTTTGAAACTGAAAGTTAATAAGTTTCACAATTATTTCAAAACTCCAATTTCCAAACAGATTAACTTAAACGCATCCATGACCGAAAAAATTTAAAAAGGAAATAAAAAATCTAAATTAACTAAAAATTGCAAAGGATTAGCTTATAACAAGTCTGTTACAAAAAACAAAATGTGTTTAGAATTCCTTGCATCTAAAGGGTTGAAACGATATTTAAAAAAATAAAATAAAAATGTATTAGCAGAGTAAAGAGAACTGGTGGGAAGTTTTCTTCGTTTTAAAAAAATAGCGTGCAAAGATTTACTAAAAGGTGTGAGAGCTTACGTTGCAAGTTTGATTGGAAAACAAATTCAAAATTTTCCAAAAACTCTTTCCGTTTTCACAGAACTGTATTGATTCATCGACTGTTAACACTTAAGCAATATTTCATTCCGTTTTTCGTTTGACGCGATCAATTTTTTTATTTATTATTCTTTTTCATCAACCGATAAATTTTCTTCTATCAGGCTTCATCAGTCACAACTCCTCTGGTACCATCTAACAACAACCTGAACAATAACAACAATGAAGCGGCACCCACTGAGAATCTGCCCTCTCTCAATACCAAGCGCCAACGTCCTTCGTTTTTCTTCAATCGGCAGAGAAGTTGGAGATTAGGTCATCTGCGTTCCTCTCAGCATCAGAAGAAGGAAGAGAAGAAAGAAATAGAAGAAGATTTCTTTACTCGTCATGCTCGCCTGCAAGCAGAAGCGAGAATGGCTCTCGCTCAAGCGAAAGAAATGGCGAGGATGCAAATGGAAGTAGAAAGACAAAGAAAGAAAAAATCTCCCATAGCCGAGATAGTAAGCGGAATTATCTGATAGAATTTTTTTACCGATCGATATTTGTTTCCTTATTAAAAATATTCTTCTTTAAGGTTGGTCTTCCGTTTCCCAATGGAAAACACAGATTAAGTAGACATATCCTAAACGATATGAATGTTGCCCAATTACAAGTCATCGTTAACGATCTGCATTCTCAAATAGAAGGTAAACATCTATAAAAATAAATTATATTAATTTATAATTAATCATCTTTAAAAACACATCTTTTAAAAAAGATGTTAAAAAACATCTTTGTGTGTTTTTTTTAATTTCATTCCACAATATCTCAATAATTGCAAACTGCTGCATAAATTTTAAACAATCTTCTTTAGATATGATCAATGTAACTATGTGAACATTATGCCTGTAATTTTTTACCTATAATTGTAAGATATTTACTGATAATAACGAATCACTGTTTATCTTTTATGATGAGCTAAGTAAACCAAGCTTTTGTTATCTTTATTTTATAAGATTTAGATAAGATTGAAGTTGTTTGTCTTAATAGCTGGCTAAATAGAAATGTTTTTACTGTTACAATTAATTAAAGATTAAATTTATTTCTTTTGCGTGTTTATTTAGGTTTAAATGAAGAATTAGTTCGTCTGTTATTGGAAAGAGACGATCTTCACATGGAGCAGGACTCCATGCTAGTGGATATAGAAGATCTCACTCGCTACCTGTAAGTATATTTTTAAAAGAACTAACCCCCTTTAACGTTTCCCTTTTTTTAAAAAAACGAAAGCTTACAAAAAATCTTCTGGAACCAAGTTGGTGGTGGGTATAGGTTTGAATTAAGTCTCGAACACAATTGATTTCCCCTGTTTTATTTTCCAGGTGAAAAGTGACTTTACTGAACATCCATTTTCCATCTTTCAGCGGAGCCAAGGATGAGGCAATGAGGAATCAACAGAATAGTCTGAAGAAACCAAAGAGTACCAAGAAGTAGTGACAACCTCACCTACGTTCCGTTGGTTGATCGAATGAAGATGGCTGACGGAAGCACAACCGACATCGCCATCATCCGGAAATGAGCCAAATGCTTGACCTTAGAAATTTAGCCTCCAGTATTGATGTGATTCTAGTACCGTGTGACTGGAAGTATGTCTGAAACTGTTCCTCCTTTTTTCACTCAGACAAATTGCAGAGAAGGACGTAGGTTTTTTTGCTTTTAGCCACCGAAGGAGGTCTATACTTTATCAAGTGTGCACGAACCAAAAATCCAAAGCACCTATAATATATGCCACGTGGCAATGTGACTGATCATATATAGACATTCACGTCATTTTTCGTACGTAGCCTATATATGTTTTTCGGTTTAAGTCTACTTAGAGAAAAAAAAATGTGGTTTTTTATGTTGGTGTAAGATTATCTACCAAGGAAAGTTACGTGACTGTTTGTGTAATCACATGTGTACATGTTAAAATTCAAGACTTAACCGTGCTTCCTAAGAGCACAACGAATTTCGTTACAGGAAGTACCCCCTTTAGATTTTAATTGACGCTTGGAGATTTTTCTAGTCTACGCCTCCGGAGGAACTTAGTCAAACGATACCAAAAATTGGAGGAGGCAATACTCAGCTTTATTTTAATTTTGTGCCAATATATAGTCTGCAACATCTGTCACCTGACTAGCGAACAGTCTTCGTTGTTGCCATCGATTAACATATTAGAAAAGAAGAATAAATTTGTCATATTTATTTCATCAGTTGAGCGGACGGATAAAACCAAAAAATTTAATTATATAAATTAAGGACATTATTAAAAAGTTATTGATAACTGGGTTTATAACGAAGACTTCGCTAAACCGTGTCAGATAGTCAGAACTTTACTTAAAAAAACAAATTCCAGATATTTATCACGTTTTGTTAAAAACAAAAGTTGTATTTACATTTTTTCAATATTTCTTGCACAGAGAATATGTATTTCGTATGTGTGTTTAAGAGCATGTATGAGTGTATGTACGTTTGTAAATATATACTCACCTGAACCCTGAAAAATCGTGATTTTGTTCTATATTTTCTGCTTAAATTATCATTAGATACCGTGTTTTATTTCTCCTATATATTACATTCAATCTCATTCACATATATGCACTCATTTAAGCCGCAATTTTTTCTCCTTTCTTACTTGTATTACATTAAGTTACATGATTTTTTCATTTATATCTGTTTTAAATCCTGATATATACATATACACACTATAAATTCACCTAAATCCTGCTTCTACCGAATTTTTCTTCATTTATTGTTTCTTTGTATATTTGCCGAAATCTTGACACTCGTATACAGTATACACATACATTTATACAAATTTTGATAAGTATGAATTCTTTTATAAATTTTTTTCATATTTTCTCATTAAATTCTGCATTTTTTCCAAGTCTATCGTATAAAAATGTCAGTAAAGTGCTTTTAAGGACGGATTTATCGATT
The DNA here is from genome assembly GCA_011317285.2 of Androctonus mauritanicus. Taxonomy (NCBI): domain Eukaryota; kingdom Metazoa; phylum Arthropoda; class Arachnida; order Scorpiones; family Buthidae; genus Androctonus; species Androctonus mauritanicus. The sequence continues at coordinate 21,139 of WUQG02103251.1, read as the reverse complement.
GAGTGCATTTTCTCAGAACAGAAAGTGCTTTTGTAAAGTATTTTAAATATATTCTTTTTTTCTGCGATTCAAACATTTGATATGGGGAATGAAATCTTTAACGAATTGGTATCACTATCAAAGTTCGAAAATACTTAAATGCCATAAGTAATATACGTCTACATCTGACGATAAAGGACTTAAGTAGGAGTGCTATCTTTTCATCTTGTAACTTATACGTAGCACTCTGAGGTCTTTCATTTTAAAACGCAATTTTCTATCCTTATTTCCGGAAAAATTCTCGGAAAACATAGTTTTTTCCCCCCCTCTTTTTTTCTATGTTAAAACTGTAAGGAATTTTTTAAGATGGAGACATGCCCTTCCTTTCTGATCAATAGCCTGTATGGAATTTGAAACACGTGACAATGACTTCAAAGAGCAATGGAATACAAAATTGGTCTGAAAAGAAACGAAATTTTTCACTGGCCGTTTTAAAAAAAATTTTTTTTTATTATTAAAATCAAAAATTATCAAAATTAGAAAGAACTATTAGCATAATTATAAAATTTTAATACATGAGAATGTGGTAATGGTACAACATGTGTTTTCTGCATTTAAGGAAAATCAATTAAAGAGCAGTCATTTCTTCACTGCAAAATGTTATTTCCTGATTTTAAAAGTTTCTAAAACTAATTGTTGTTGAATTTTTTTTTATTTTTTTTATTTTTCTCTTCTTTATTCTGTTTTTTCCTTAGGACGACACACTCGAATAATATCCATAAACACTCGCCAACAATAACCATAAATTCGCTAACATCTTAAAAAGAGAAACAATTTATGTTAGGAAGTACATTATTGTTAACAATATTGTTCATAATATTTAAACCAAGAAAACTTTATAAATTCATAAATAACTTGGTCGATGTTTAAACAGGGGGTGCAATATAATCTGCACATGTTGGCTGACTTTTTAATTGCCTTTCTGCCATTTAAAAGATTGGTATATCGGGTTTCTCGCTGTTCTGCTTTTTTTTTTCTTTTTAATGCTGTATTTGCTCCAGGCACGACTCGATATTGTTCCGAAAGTAATTAAAAGATAAAGGATCTCCATCGATCAGAAGTTCGAGTAGCAATTACAATTTATGAAGAATTGACAGTCATTAGTAACATTTTACTTATATAATAGCGCAATTTTTACAGCATTCTTTAAACTGAACTATAAAAAAAAATTATCAGCAAAATTAAAAAGAAAAACGAACAAATTTAAAGAAAAAAAAATATTCGTTTCTTACATTCCATTTCGTTTTTTTCCTCTTGATTTGTGTTTAAAAAATGCAAGTAAACGATACTTAAATTTTAATAAACACTCATAATATTTCCTTAATTTTAATAAATGAACGATAAGGTTAATGTATGATCCTTAATGCGGTTTGATGAATTCGTAATTACGCATCGATATTCTTAAGTGGCGATCGCTTCTTAACTTAATAAAAATATCAGCATAAATTTATAATCATATCGCTGAGCACAAATTGCTTTAACTTTTTACAGAATTTCTCCGAGAAAAAAAAACTTGTAGTAAATGCACTCGAGAATATTTAAAGTAGTCCGACTCATCAAACGTCATCAATGCAAAAACAGCAATAGAGACATTTGGCATTCCACTCATATCATTCTTTTGTCCTTAATGCTCGACAATTTGTCCAAACCTCCTGTTTTGGACAGCTTTTGTACCAGCAAATTGGTACAGGGCGACGAGTTTTTATTTAGATCAATGAACGGTTACACCATGCGAAGAAAATGTGATGTGACAAATGGTGCAATTTCGCTTCTCCTTGATAGCATAACTGCAACCAGGTCTTGAATACCTAAACTCTACTTTTCTTTCTTTTTACGGTGAGTTTGTATGCGAATCAACTTGCATTTTATTTAGAACGGTTTCTCTTTTCGAAATATTTTAATTAATTGTATTTAATTGGAAGCATCCTAGAAATGAGTCATTAGTCGTTGGTATGCGAAGTCATTTAACTCGACTCCAATATCGTTCTCGACTTAACAGCCATTTGTATAATTCGCTCTCGATTTTTATCTTTTATATAAAATTTTTAAAAGTGTAACTTGAACTTAACCTTCTTTACAAATGTTTAAAATTGGCATATGCGTGATCGAACGTGGTATACACTCTATTAATATATGTTTGTAAGCTTAACATCTTGATATTAACTAAACCAGAACCAAATTTCGTTCAATATGTAAATGTGTTAGCTGTATTAAGTCATTACAGTTTTTCTATAGTTTTATTTATCGCTATAGTTGCGAAAAAAACTATTAATAAACCGATTTTTTTTGTTGTTACCGAAACTAACTGCAGAATAGACGTACACAAGCTAAAGATATCAATCATTTTTCTTCAGGGAAAAGACGTTCTAATCAATAAATGAAGTGACATTTGTAATAACTGCGGTTGCTGGATTGATCTAGTTTTATTTTTTTGTCACACGATACTTTATCAATGAACATAAAGATAAGCCAAGAAAGAAAAAAAAATATATTTTTATTATAAGAACTGTCCAAACTAATAGACCAATTCGGACGATGTTATGGTACAAATGAACGTTACTGTAATATTTTAACGGGTGCAATTTTAATAAAGAAGGCAGAGAAATCTCATAACAATTGCCTCAATGCATTTAGAAAATCCTTAATAAACTTCGGGGGATTAGAAATCTCAATTATTGTCGTTCCTCTTCCAATATAATTGTGGAAATTTCGATTTATTTAACGCATAAAGTCTGAAAATAGCGTTTTAAAATGATTACAATATTAAATCAACTGAACGTTAACGTATGATTTACCTTTGTTTTCATTTTCAAAATTTATGGAAATTGCAACAATAATCAGAAATAGCAAATAAAAAAAATAAAAGAATCTAATAAAAAATTTATCTATATGTAGAAATCAAATTTGATTGCTCTCTACAACTCACACAAGAAATTTTTAGAAACGATAACGTTTTATATAATTTTTTAAATTATCGAGATATTTTCGTACAAAAATGGGAATAAATTGGCAAAATCGGGCTATCAGAATCAACTTTCATAACATCTAGAAGAGAACACACTATATTTAGTCCTTTAGAATATTAAAGTTTATTCATAAGAGTCGTTTGTAGACTTCAATTAAATTTCAGCGTATTCCTCAATCTGCTTTCTAAAATCTCAAAAGAAAAATTAACTCTATTGAATAATAGGTATGTAGTAAAAATTTTAACAATAACGCTGTCGTAAATTATGAAGAATGGCTCAAGATTCATGCTGTACATAGAGACCTTCGAATTTATATAAAAGGTTGAATGCCTCGCATTTTTTTTTTTTTCCAAGAAAAATAAAGAAAAAAAAGATTACAAAAATTATATATAAATCCTACCAGACTGGAAAGATAGCGTGACACAAACCAGATAAAAAGTTAATGAATCAAAAACCAAGAAACAAATTCAAGAACTTAAATGTCATCATAAAAATAAAAATCTATTTTGTATTTGAAGATGTTGATGATTATCTCTTTTTTTTTATTATTAAATATGTATAAAGAATTATCGTTTAAACGTGCTTCAAAGGAACAACACGTACTTGAATATATAAAAATAACCATAACCACGCATTTCTATGAATATAGATTGTTTCCTTTTGATTCAAACTTATATATATGCACATGTTGAGGCTCATATATATAAAACAAATCTGAAAATTATCGTATGATTTAAAAAAAAATTTGAATGGTGATCACAAATCTTTATAAAAATTGATTATTTTGTTTACCCGTAATGATAAATAAATAAAATCATCAGATCGGAAAATATGTTATTTAAGTCGTTCAATGTGGAAACTACTTTATTTTCAAGTGCCAAATGTTATAATTCAGAGCGTAAAGAGCACTTAAAATTTATATTTAATTCTAATCATTTTCGTGTATTCATCTAAACATTTTTTTTATTATTTCATGGCTATAAAATGCTTCTGAATGCGGTTTTGTGTCAATTTGTTCTACCTACACGATAATTTAATAAATTATAAACAATAAAGAATAAATAGTTGGTAAAAAATTATCAATTTTCGGGATATTATTATTTAAATACGTCGTAAGAGATGGAAGAAAGTCATTACGTGACTGAATGGTATTAAAATTTATTCATTTGTCCCGAAAGACCGAAAATTTCGAATTTTATTTATTTAAAACAACATAATCTGCAGCCTGATAAATAATAAACAGGAAATAATGATCCAGAGAGAGAATTTTTTAAAAATTTCGACTGATGAAATTCAATTTATCTGGATTTAATTAGTGCTAGAGCTTAACGATTCGAATCGATCGATGGAGCGTTTGATGTTAATTTTAGATACAAATGTCTCTCTCTGAGTTTAACTTGTGTCGATCGTATGATGATAATAATAATAATAATAATAGTTAAACTAATATTTAACCTATAAAGGGTCACGTATGTTGATAAACCATTACGTCATTAAAGTTCGATTAGAAGTTACGAAATGATTCGATCACGAATAACGAAAAAAAAATTTTTGCGTGATTCCGGTACAAAAAATGCGATGAGTAACAGCAAAACACGTAATCTATTTACGGCATCTGCAAGTACATATTTTAACCCAATTGAACGACAAATCAGATAAATCGAGATCAATTTATAATTATGATGAACCGATGGCATTGGAGTAATAATAATCTTTTATATGAGATAAACAGTTTCAATAAGGCAAAAATGGCCGATTTGGGAATTTAAATTTCGTTAAATATTCTACATAACTGATGAATCATACTCTAGAGATCGTTAAATCATGAATCCCAATTGATAAAATAAAATCGATGATGGTATTGGACTCATCTCGAAGTCGCATTCGTTCGACAAATGACAAATTATGCGATTATGAGATCAGTTACAGCAAATTAATTAGAACCACGTGAATCAAGCATCCGAAAACATTGAAAAGCCAATTAAGAGATTCACGAGATTCTCTTAACTAATTACGCTAAGTAGCGATTTATTTACTTAAACTTTTAAAAATTAAAACAAACTGTGGAATGTTATGCAAATTAACATTTTTCGCATAATATAAAACTTGCATTTATACGTATAATAGCACAAGACGTAGTTTATGCGTACGAGTAAAAATTTTTATTACATAGAATACGTCTCGAGTAAATAAATTTCGCATTAATAATAACACTCAAAGTTTAGCAGATCATAATTCACTTTTACGCCAATTAAATTAATCTTCTATACAAAATTACAACTATTGATTTTGCATTTTTAATGAAAAAAAAGGAACAAAATTTAATTTGAAACTTTTAAAGCAATAAAGAGTTTTTAATGGTTATCCATTTATGAAATTAATTCGCGAAACTTTGTCTACATATTAAAAAAAGAAGAAGAAGAAAGAAAAATAAATCGGGAAAAAAATCTTCCGAGCCAATTTTATAACATTCGCAAATTAAAACGAGCAATTTTTAATATTAAAATGCTTTATTTAATTAATCTTCTAAAAGGAGTTAATTAATTCCAAAATATCAATTCCAGAATCTTACGTTACTAATTTAGTTGAATGCAAACTATTCAGTCTGCTTTCGATTAAATCAGTAAACGTGATTAAAGTCAATTTCAATTCCTTATTTATCTAGAAAAAATGACAGTTTATGATTTAAAAAAATAGATAAGTTAATTGGTTGATAAGTGGTCTATAACAAAGGAAATGGTGTAAATTACTCGTGACCGTTATGATTCTAGATTTCTGACGCTATCTAGAAAAATTAGAAATAAATTATGTCAATTATTTTAAAAAAATGTGAATTATTCCAAGATTAATATATATAAAAAAATATCGGAAAATTTTATATAAATCTTGTTTTAAAATTTATAAATAACTGGAAGTATGTAAATTATAAAAGAAAATATAAAAATAAATAACGGTTCTGTAGGCTTTAATATTTTATCTTCAGAACTACATAACAAAGTATGACATTTGTCAATTGTTATTTGCTATATACACCTTTTTTTTTCTTCTGTCTTGTTTAACGAATGTAATGTTTTAGTACACATAGAGAAAGAAGGCTATTTCTTTAGATACACGCACTTTTTCAGCTTTAAAAAATAAAGCAAACATTACGGTTGTTATTATTATTATATTTAATAAATAATAAATAGTTAAACTGACGAGTGATGTATAAAAATGGAAAAGTTGATGCATAGCCTTCAATTTTCCATTTTTATTGTCTAACATTTCTCGAAAATATTTTTACTCTTGACATTTTATAGAATGTTTGTGATGGGATTTCACTGCTTTATTAGAATGAATGAGGCACAGTTGAGACTCTTTTTTTTATTATTGTAAGCAAGCATGTGCTCTTTTACATCAAGTTGTAAATCACTTCTTGTATTGTATATACATTTTATAAAAAAATTTTAAAAGTTTAAAACGCACGATTGTTTATTTAATTGTATTTTATCCGTCTCCCCTTTTAGTTACTATTGGGATATGTTATTAATATTTAAATTAATGTTTAAATATTATTAATAACATTTTTATTTAATTTCTCGATCAGTTTCGGATATAATTCAATAACTCTTCACGTTCTAGAACATATTCAGATCACTGTCAACTGAACCGAGCGGGAATATTTTAGATCAGATGTATTGCTTGATTATCAAAGAGTTTTATTCCCGAAGCTCTGGACGTAAGTATTGTTCGTGATAATTATCAGTTCTATGCATTCATACCGAAAATGCCCAGAAGACTACCCATCAGCATAAACAGTACTCGATTCACAAGTACATATTATTGATTAATATTCGCTCCAACGAATTTCTACTTTTACAAACACTTCAATAGGATCCGACAAGCTGTTAATATCAGTTATTACCAATTTCGGATTTTCTGACTATCTTGCCACAATGAATCCATCTCTGGAGAATTCACACATCGCACATTCGACATTAAATCATGGGTTTTATGTTCATAAAAACGATTTCTGTCTTTAAAATTCCCCTTCTGTAATGACAGAAATGGAGACAGTCTCTCAACTCACTCATACATAACAGACGCATTTTTTCTTTATCAGATTGTATCGTTCTTTATCAATTATAAAAATCAGAATTTGATGAATTTTTGTTAGTCATTAAGTATAAATATTTAGAAGAAGAAGAAAAGAAAAAAATTGTTAATTATGAGTAGCGGAAAACATAAAAATGCGTCTTGGCATCCGCATCTCTCTACGAAATTTAATTACTTTTCGAACTTAAAAGCGTAAAAAGATTATTAATGATAAAGTCACGAAATTTATTACAATATTTTCTATTCTTGACAGTTTTGCAAACATCTATTATTGCGGATTTAGTTTTTCTCTGTTAATAATATCAAAAGTTGACACAAGAACAATGAAATTCGCGATAATGTTGCGACACGTGTCACATCTTTCAACTCTCGATATTAGTATTGTACCTTTAATGTATAATGCAGAATATTTATAATAGGGCACAATAAATTATTAAAAAGTTTTAAAATTGATTGATCAACTCTGCAGTAAGATAAACACGTATAACCAATATTATAATATCCATTTTCTTCTGCTTGTTTCTTATATATAAATTTATGTAAATCATAACTGAATGGAGTTTACACGTACATAGAATTTTCAAACTGGTGAAAGTACTAGATCTCTTTTGTACATTACTTTGTATAGTGTGTGCGCTGCAGCCATCTGTGGATCTCTATTGAAACTAATAAAGGAATGCTACGTTCAAATATGCAAATACAATATCTTGTAAAGTATTAACAACATTTTTTTTTTAAATGCGAGGCATTATAGCTAGTAAAAGATAAAATTATATTTATACATAATTTGCGTTGGAAAAAATATTTTTATTCCTATTAAAGTAGTAAATATGTGCGTGGGTGATTTGAAAAATTGCATTTTAACGTTTACTCTCTTTCTCTCTTCTCGCTGTATTTTCCAAATTGTCCTCTTTTATTATATTTTTCAAATATAGCGAAAAATCTCTTACGGATTTCGGATTTTCTTCTTTTTAAATATTGAAATTTTATATATATATATATATATATATTTAGATTGAATATCATCAACAAAATGCGTTTTATAGCGAGAAAGTTGATTCAATAAGAAGAAAATTTCTTTGAATAAAAAACAATGCTGGAAATTTTATGTCTAATCGTATATTTTTCAAAACATTCGTAGGTAATTGTAAAACAAAAAATAATAATAATAACAATAATAATAATAATAACGTAGAAATCTCAAAAAAATTTCCCTAATTACCTTATATCCATTTTAGCTTTGTAAATTTTAAATTCTTTTTTTTTTTTTTTATTTTTTAAATAAATCTTAAATTTGCGAAAAAATGGAGAACGTGATGCTTGGCTTAGAACAGGCTTTTCAAAACAGTTTTATACTCAATCCTGGACTTTTTTTCGAACACTTGTCGAATCTCTTTGGGATTAATTGTTCTTTATGTTTTATAAAATGCGTTGTTTTTGTTACCTTTTAACATAAATTAAAGACCCGATTTACCTACAAGTGGATTGAATACCCAAGAGACCGTATGACATGACTAAAAGAGCTTAGCCATTTGTTTGTTAAGTAAAATTAAGCTACAACAGTGAAACAAAAACTTGATGAATAGTTTTTGTTCGTTTTATTAATGCGATGAGTTGTAATTTGTATCCGTGCAAAGCCTCCAAATAATTTTTTTTTTTTTTGTTCTATGTTTTGCAGATAGAATTTCTTTAAATTTTTACGGTCTTTTTTTTATATATTTAATAAATAAAACTGGAAACATATAATAAAATATACTAAAAATAATTTTAAAAATTTAAAGCATAATTTTAAAGGAAATATTATTGATGATAATATAATATTTTAGAATAATTCGAGTTTTATACAAGTTAAATTAAAATACTTCTAAATATTCTAAAAATATGAATAAAATTGTTCTCTGTAATTCGTATTTTTATTAAAAATTTATTATTCCAACATATATATATTTATACGTGACTTCACATAGAAGTCATGAGTTTGCAACAGAACTTCATTTCTTTCTCACTGCACTCAAGGGTACTTTTTATCTTATGTAGTAAATCTCATCTTTGCATTCGTTAAATGCCGAAAACATAAGCTCTTTCTTTAAAAAAAAACCATAAATAGCATATCTTAAAATCACATTTTTTTCTGTATAAAATCATATTATATACATTCCTGTCGTTAATCATTTAAATAAAGTGAAAAGAATACAATTTAATTTGCGTTCCTCTTTTAATCGAAAATTTTGCCATTTTATTAAAGATAATATATCTGAATCTCACCAGTTAAGTTATGTTACCGTAAGTCTTTGCTATTTATAGTTTATCTGATAAATTACATCGCATTACTTAAACATTTATTCATAATTATAGTTTCAATATTTACTTTGAAAGGATTCAAACTTGGCAACAACTTACAATAATTTAATATATGTATACATTAACTTTGAAAGGATTTTGAACCCGATTACAAATTGTTACTAAAATAAAAAAAAGAAGGAAAAAAGTAGTTGGAAACTTTCTGATCAGAATTTCTATTTTTAGGTCCGAACATTGAGGGAAAAAAATTTAAAAAGAAAAATATCATAGTTGCTGAGATATAAATCCAGAATTTGGCAACACTTTCAAATAGAATTTTTAGGCAGTAGCCATTTTCTTTTTGTTATGAACTGATATTGAATCCGCCATCCTACCTGTATGCTTTCCGATAGAATTGAAAGAAAACAATCTTTTTCCCTTAATAACAGAAATTAGAATAGGATATGCATATTGTTAGCATCACCATCCCTTTTTTATATGATTGAATTTCGTATGCAATTTTTTTCTGCAGAAAAAAAAATCATTAACGAAATAATATTTAATTCTAGCAGTTAAGTGTAAATCACGAGTGCTGCCATCTATCTGTATGAAGCGTGACTATAATAGTATAAAAATCAAAATATTCTATTTAAGAACAACGTAGTGTTATCATATCTTCCTTCTTTTAAAGCGAATTTATTTTAAAATAAAGATTATGATGATTTCAAAATTAAATATGCAAATTTTAATAAAAATTTTTCTCGTATAGACACCGAATAATTGATGAAATCGAATATCAAGAAAAATGTAAACAACAACATTCGGAAAGTAGTTTCGCGATTTTATAACTCGCGAACTTCGAATGGCATTTTTTTTCTCTCTCTCTCTCTGTTGTTGTTGTTTTTGAAGAATACAGAAATTCTATTCCAGGAACACATGGGAAATGTATATCTACATTCTGTTTCTGGATTCTGTAACAACAAAACACACGTATTCTGGACGTAGAGTTTGTTGTGCAATGCAGAGTTATATACGAAATTAGAAAACGACGAAAGATGTTTTAAATTTTGAAATATATTTGGATGGAAGCAGAAAAATGGTTTCTAAAATAAAGTTAAAAATTTGCATCCAACTATGAAGAGAATGAAAAATATTTTATATAATCCTATTACATAAATTGCTCAGAAAAGAACATTTGCATCAAGGAACAATTCTTTTATCAATTTTTCAGTTAACGGGGAGAGAACAAAAATAGATTTCAAACAATATTTTCGTCCAATTAAGCACAACAAATGCTTTCAGACTTTTCACGAATATTTGAATTTAATTTAATCAAAATAAATAGCATAACGGTTTGTTAAATTTGAAGTGATAATAATAATACTTTTCTTTAAAATTTATGAAACGATAAAATGACCAAATTACGGTCATTTACATTTGGAAATTTAGTGAAGAGTAATTTCTTTCTTTACTAAATTTTATCGCATTTAATATTTATCGTAGATTTTAGTATTAGTTTTGTGTAATTTATTTTCCGATGACTATATGACCGAAAATCAAATTTTTCACTGCTGCATGAATCCACGAATGAATGGAGAGATGGATCTTTGTTGCGAGGAGACAAATATAATTATTATATGTGCCGTGACCTGATAAATAGTAGTTTAAAATTTTGTCAGCCTCTCTTGTTTGAAAAATCTTTTATAATATTATTTATTCGTGAATGGTGCAGAAAATTCGATAAGAAGAATTTTTTTTTTTTGAATGAAATTCAGAATCAGTTTATTATTTTTTATATAATGGTTTTTACTCTATGTTTTCTCAAAAGTGTATAAAAATGCAATCGATTTTTATATGCGAAAAAACCTTTTTTTTTTTGAATCGACAATAATAGTTTTTACTCCCTCTATTTTTTACTGAATGTTTGATTAAATTTTCGAAAAATTTTGGATGGATGGAACTAAAAAATATTTATATATTTTTTGCTTCTAGTTTTATAAAAGTTATTATTTAAAAGGATAGATAAAAAAAGGTAACGCATAAAGCATTTCGCTTATATTCTTTTTTAGTGCCGTATTTTTTAAATATTGTAACAATTTGCATTGGATTCCTGCTTTGAAGAGGATTTTTAACAAAAGATATTTTTTGATATTTGTTTTTTTTTTTAGTAACAATCTAAAACTTTCAATTTATATACAGTATTCTTTACGTTATTATATATAGGCCTACGGTAAATATACAAGCCCAGATAGTAGATGATCGCAGATTCATTTAATTTGTACTGTGATCCAGAATGGCTATCAAGATTTAATTTTTATGTAAAAAAAAAAACATGATATCGAAGTGACTGAAAAACCTGATTTTATTTTTATTGATTTTATAACTTTCGTAATGCAGTAGAGCCATAAATTTGTAAACGGCCCGGGCTTCATCTCATTTCTCTTAGGCCTTATATATATACTGTATATATGTATGTGTATCTAAATATATATATGTAGTTCTGTTCTGTAAAACGTATATATGATATATATAAGATAGGGCCCTACAGAACTATACACATAGTATGTATGTGTGTGTAAGCTTTATATATATACACTGGTTATCAGAAGGGGGAAGAGGGGCAGCTGACCCGGGCCTCACGATTTTAAGGGCCTCAATTTATAACTGAATATGTTAGAAAAAAATATATTTATATATTTTTATACTGTTTGAACTTCAGTGTTTGTCAAAATTTGAAGTTATCTATCAATGTTTTCATTTTTCTTGTACACTTTTTGTTGTTTTTTTTTTATTTTTGAAGGGCCTCAGAAATATTAGTTGCCCCAAGCCTCACATTTTCTCTAAAAGTCCCTATACATATATATCGATATATATAAAGTCTATATGTGGAACTGTGAATGCTGTATGCATTAAGGCATTGTCACAATGATAAAAGAAATCTTCCATCCACCTACTGTATGTTAGTATCGATGCCTTCATTCTACAGCTACATAATTAAGCACACCCACTCATAAAATATATTCTATTTAATATTTAAATTTAATAATTTTTAAGTACGTTCTATTTACGAAACAAGTAATAGATAAATAATTTTTAATCGATATTATCATTTTTAGAAAATATAATCAAACCGAAGAATTTATGTCTTTCAAAATCTCCGATTTTCCGGTTTATGAATCTTTCATTATCGGGATAATTACGATCGTGTTTGCCACCATCTATAAATAAAATTTACGGTAATATTAATAAATGAAAATTTATCAGAGAATAATAAATCATGTTCACTTTAATTTAGTTTGATTTACTTCATTTGTTATAGGCCTATACAGTACTTATAAAGTAAATGTTAACACGAAAAAATAGTTTTAGTTATATTAATCAATAAAAATCGATCCCGAAAGCGAATGAACTAATAAAAATCTCTAAATGTTATTTGTTGATCGTAAAAATGAAGTCTGCTATTTCCATAAAAATGCACTTTATTAATAAGTAGACATACAATGTTGTGTTTGAAATGCCTTTCTACTGATCGCAAATTGCGATATGTGATTCTTGAATATGACAGAAATTCTTTTCTAGAAAAAAAATCATAGAATATTAATAATCTTCTTTCGATTCGTCTTATTAAAAATGATTATATCAAAATTCATATTCCTGTCTGTTAAGATCTATATACATTCAAAATATACACCCGATCAAGTTTCAGTTTTGCGTGAAGTTCAGTAACGATCAAATGAAGCATTTAAATTAAGATTAGAAGAGCGAGAACATTCTACACGTTAGCAATCTATATGCTGTACTATATATAAATTTGAATGGATTGCTGTCTGTTATGTTGGCTTATAACTTTAGAACTGCTGAAAGGATTTGGACGAATAATGTATCATTGGATTCTGCATTCTGTTGGGTAGGTTTTAGATTTGAGTTCATCTTGATTGAACTAATTAGATCAATAAGTTGAAAAAATTTATTTTTCTGATTTATTGTTATAAAATGAGCAAAAATATAGTTTACTTGAATTAATCTTCTAGCTATTAACTTAAAACAGTGTTTTCCAAATTGTGGTGTGCGCCCCAGTAGGGGACGCGCAAGAATTAACAAAAGCATCATTTTTAAGACAAACAAGCAAAAACAAATTCAAATTAGTGTCGAAAAAAAATGATTTAACAAAAGGATTATAAATACATATATCCATGTACCCAGAAACTTTCTGCTATAGCTGTTTGTCAAAATACTGTATCGATTTCGTTTAGTGATTGAAAAAGAATTGCGAGTAGCTTCAATGATACCTCAATTTGAAAGAATTTGTGCTGAAAAACAAGCCCATCCATGGCATTAAATATTATGTTGTATTAAACATGCATTCTATTTTTCTTTTTTTTTTTGGAAAATTTGTTTAATTGTATTGAAAATTATTCCACCATAATAAATATATATTTTTTAGATATAACAACTTTATTTATGCAAAATATGATATATTATTTTGTAGCATTAAATTAGAGTGTTATAAAAATGAGAGGGCGTACCAATTTTTTATGAAAAAAAGGGGCACGGACAGAAAGTTTGGAAACCACTGACTTAAGAGATTATATACACTTCTTGAAGAATTTTTTTATGCTGATTTAAGAAAAAATGATACAATTCATATACATTATAAATAAATTTAATTATTTCTCAACACATTGATTAGTCATACTATAAATAATAATAATAATTAAATAGTTATTGTTTAAAGCAGGAAAAAAATAATTACATTTGTTATTTTTACATTTGTATACTATTATACTGGCATATAATAAAAAATATATATTTTTATTATTTATTATTCTGGCAAACTTGGTCGTATAATGAACATCTATGGGTTATTTTTTGATTAATATATAAGTGTAGCTTACATGATATTAAATAATTCGATTAAACAATTATTTATCGACAAGATTCTATAATTATTTACTATACAGTACTGTATAGACATCCTTATTCATTTGTTTATTGCGCATTTTTATTGTTTAAATATTATCGACTAATATAAATAAGATAATCAAAAGAGGTCGATATATGTGTCGTAATAATTTCTTCTGATATTATTTATAATTTATATCGATCTCAGCAGATTCAAAAAGCTATCAGATAAATAAATAAAACTATTTAAAAGTTCCACACTCACTGTTGCTACAGTCAAAAATTTGTTATATTGTATATTTTATTATGCTTAATTTTGATAAAATCTATGCATTTATCGATCACCATTAATTGGGATCGAGACTTATTATCATTGATTTAATAAACTGTAGTCTCAATATTTAACTAATTTTATAGGTTGATTAAAAATGATTACGTTTTTAACAGATTTTCATGTTTTACATAAAAGTATTGCAGTAGAACCTCGTTTATACGTTTTTGGAGGGGTTGATAAAAATTATGTAGGGCCTACAAGTGAAATTAACGTTAAAATGAAACTTTTTATTTTAACTTTAAATGTTGAAAAAATATATTAAAACTTAAAATTTAAAAAAGATAAACTACATACGTTTTTTCCATACATTAAAACTTAAAATTAAGAAGTTTAATTAACGATGATTTTGGCATAAAGAAAGAATCAATTGTTGTTTGTTTTTTGGATGCAATACTACGTTCCTAGATCAAACCTTCATACGCAACTAGTGTACATACTGTATCTTGTCATCACTAATGTTTTTTGATCTTACGTAACGTTGTGTTACTTTCAGTGTAGCACAACGTTACATAACATCGGTAAAAAGATTCGTAGGATAAGTTTTGGTTTTGGTTTTAGTTTTGTATTCATTCTACTTTCTATTTTGTAAGATAATGTAGTGTACAGTATAACAAATTGTTCCTTTGTCGATAAAGTTTCGCAAAGATTTCTTGGATTTCATGTATAAGTGCGACGAAACGACTCTGGAGAATAAAAATAATAGCGTACAAATGCGAAGAGTATAAATGGAAAACGTGCAAGTGAGATGACTTTACATGCAAAATCGAAAGAGTGTACAAAACACAACGTACAAGTGTGAAAAACGTAGAAGTGAGAAACATATAAACAGTGTTTTACTGTATAATTTTAATTGTCCTCAAGTAAGCTGCAATTATTATTAATAACTTGTAAAATTTTTAGACATTTATAATTAATGTTAAGTTAAATCTAATAAATTCTTTTTATAAGAAAGGATTTAGATTTAGAATTGAAAATTGTTCAAGTGTCATTTTTAATAAATTTTAAAAAAATATTTAAAATATAAAAGTATATTTCTGTAATTAAATTATTAAAATGAATTTATAAATCAAGAAATTCTCTAAAATTATGATATTTTAGATTATTCATTTTATAATTAAATATTAATATAAAAAGTTTTTGTTTTCTGATGTTTGCAACTTTGGAAGTTTTAAAGTAGCAAACTTATAGGTTCATTTCCTGTTAAAACATTACTGTTTACTTCTTCCAATGAAAGTTCAATGTAACAAAATTTTGACATCATTTCCTGTTGACACAACAAGAATGTTTTCAACTAGAGTTATGCCATATATAAGAATAATTTTCTTCATTCAACCCGAAGATTCGTGTCAAAACTTTTTACTAGATATTTTTTTTCTTCTATTTGTCCTGTTTCAGTTATATTATTATTTTAATTGCATAATATCTAACAAAGGATATTATTTAAATTATTATTTTTATAGAACGTTAGACAATACAAAAGAAGAATTTTTTAGCATATTTTTTTATAAATAAAATCTGTAAAATAGCATATTTTTTGAGTACACTGTAGATCTATTTGGTAATTTTTGAAATGTATCCAAATTTTCTGATAATATATAACTATAAATTTGATTTTGATTGATTTTCTAAATAAAATTTTGTGAATATAAACGAAAACATCATTCACTAGCATAAAAATTGTTTGTAAAAGCCATCTTTCATTAATCAATACAATAAACTTTTTTTTTAGAATGAAGACATTTGTATTCAGCGTATATATTTAATTTAAATATTTTGTCTGATTGTTTGTTGATTCGGAATTATTTGATTAATTTCGCATCAAAAAATAATCATAGAAAATATTTTAAATGAAATATATAGACTACCCTTCAACTGGTCTAGCTCTTTTCTGTTTGAAACATTTCAATTGATATTAAAAACATATTTTCTTTATTCAAAACATTATCATCAAGTGTCATTAATTCAATCATTCTTCATTATTCTCTATTTTGTTTCAAAAGTAAACATCAAACAGAAATGTTTTTGTTATATATATCAAACTAAAATAAATAAAATAATTCTGAAGAAAAATTTTTCTTGTAAAATTTTTAAATATAGATTTGACTTACATTCGACATTTTTATTTTAAAATATTTAAATATATATTTCATTTATCTGAATTTAAATATTTTACAATAAAAATTTTTTTCTTCGGAATTGTTTTTTTTTTTTTTATCTTTTTAGTTTTTCTCTTGCTGAATATTAAATAAATATTATATATTCTCAAAAATTTATTAGAATGTATGTAAGTTAGATTTTAGATAATAATTTAAAAAGTAAATAAAAATATTATATAAAATCTTGGTTTTATTCAATAATAATATCGTTCAGTTAAATCCTTCACGATTTATTTGTACAATTTATTTTATGATTTACTTTTATGTTTTAAAAATTTAGCGATCAATAGTAAAGACTATAATATTGTATTACAATAATTATTTACATATTTACATTATAGTCCTTGCTATGACGTAAATATTGCTACATGCTTTTCGATCGCAAATTTTTAAAATTTAGCGATCAATAGCAAAGACTATATGTTTTTGCTAACTATGCTTACATTATATATAAAGTACCATATGCTTTTAAAGATTTAATAACATGATATATTTAATGAACCCATAAAACTAATAAAA
This sequence comes from Androctonus mauritanicus, assembly GCA_011317285.2. Taxonomy (NCBI): domain Eukaryota; kingdom Metazoa; phylum Arthropoda; class Arachnida; order Scorpiones; family Buthidae; genus Androctonus; species Androctonus mauritanicus. Next base: position 3,848 of record WUQG02103251.1, on the reverse strand, counting down.
GTTATGCCAAGTTTTTAATATTCAGTATAAATATAGAAATTCCATTATTGTATTAATATATTCGTTTTGTTATACATATAATATTCCCGATTTTTTTTTTTTTTTTTAATTCTTCTTTTTAAGGAAAACGAGGTTTATAAAATCAGCATGTTATCTGGTTAGTCGTTATTTGTGTATCCACTAATAACTTTTGAACTAATTAGCAGATTTTCACGAAATTCAGTAATGATGTTCTGCCATTAAAATAAACGACACCGCATCATTTAATCCTCTAGTTTCAACATTTAACAAGCTGTTCCGGAAAGAACTAATCGCTTATTTTCCGAGCGTGTCATTTATTTCGGAATGATTAAAATTCAGGAATTAAAATATATGTTACTAAAATCATCTTCAATGAAATTAATTTATATATTAAATTATATAAATAATAACATAAGTACACTTTGTTCTAACTGTTAAATAGGAACAATGTAGAAAAACCATATATTATATATTCTTGCTTTAGCTCTTAACGCCATTCATCATTCATCATTCTCTCATTTTTATCTCGGAAGATTGAATGCCTGCCATTTTAAATAATTGAAGCTAAAGAATTAATTAATATATCATTGAAATCATATTTAATGGCATGATTATTATGTTAAATATCATAAAAATCAAATAAATATCTTAGAATGTATTAATTAAGAAATATCTCAGAAGTTTGAACGTCTGCCATTTTTAAATGGTTACAGCTAGGGGGGATAAATGATTCAGTATCGAGATGACTTTTAAGAATAGATCATCATTAAATTTTATGAAAGTCTACTAATGTAGTTCAAAAGTGGGTGACATACAAATAAACAATAGGATGGTGAATAAACCTCCTTTTCCTTCGGAAAGTAGGCTAAAATGGAGAACATTCAAATTTCAGACACTTTCTCTTAATATATCTTGAACTAATTATTATAGCTTTATTTAATTTGGCAAATGGATCTAGTCATTCAAGATAATCTCGATGGCATATCCAATTAACTATTTTCCAGCTATTTAAAAATGGTAAGAGTTCAATCTTCTAAGATTTCCTTATACTGTAATAATTATTAAACTATAGTTAATTTTGATAAATTTTTATAGCATTTAGCCTAGAAGTTATGTTACTGAAGATGATTTTGGCGACATTAATTTTAATTTCATATATTTAATAATTCTAAAATAAAGGACATTTTTGAAATTAGATGATTAATTCTTTCACAAATTACGGTACTTGTTTTAATTTTTTAGAGAGTTTATAATTATCAGAAAAACATTTTATGTAATTAGAAAATTGAAGATATAATAAATAACATAATGTAAGTTATTAATTGTTAAATACAATAATCCATGATAATAAAATCTATATTTGCCTGTGACAATCATAGTTAGAAAATCTTCAAAATTTTGTAATAATTCCATGTTGATTATAAGAATTCTGCCAAAATAATCAAAATCAAACTACAGAACAAGCAATTAATCATTTAAAATAAGATTGATTGTTACTTTAATCTATTATTCTAATTTGCGTTCTGATTTTCACTCACCGGAAACGATAAAATTTAATTATTCATAGAATATTGAATAAGCATTTAATTTAATATACTTTATCTATATGCAATATTGAATAGGCATAAGATATTTTTGATATAAATTTCAAAAATATTACTAGTTTTTGAACAATATATAGAGTCAATTGTTTAAGGGAGTTTAAGTGAACTTATTTTTATTTTCAAATAATAATTGTGATTAACGCAACAAATTTTAGCAATATTATGATATAAATCAACTCTTTGTCACTTTTTCAAACAAATTATTTCTATTGTAAAATTTCTTAAAATTTTTGGGCAGTTAATAATAACTCTACAGTATACAAAAAAATATTTCCCAATAGGAAGTTCATACTTGGATATAAAATATAGGATTTTATATAGAATTTTTTAGTATCCAAAAATATAATCTAGAGCTAATTTTTCTTTATTAGAAACATTCAAATCATTCTCTATGTTAGAAAAAACATTTTCATAAGAAATATTTTTTTATATTTTATTAGAAAGAGCACATGAGAATTGTAATTTTTTTCAACGACACACGGTTGTTAAGCTTGGCATCATTTTATATAGTTTTGGATGTCTTGATACGACAATTATTAAGTCTAGACTAGTTGAACGTAGTATGATTACATGATAATTTGATTAGTTGCAACATTCGTAATTGACATCAAATATAAACTACGATTAAGTAGTTCGGAAATATCATACAAAAATTCTCCCAAAAAAACCATGATGTTTGATATTTTTGATTCATGTAAACAACAAATATCTATAGAAAAATCTATTGGATCTACAATGATGACATTTATCGATAAATAATTTTTTTTATCTTAAAAAAAATCTATGAATAAAATATGGCTTCTAGAAGTTTTCTAAACACCTTTATGATTTCGTGTATATATATATATATATATATATATATATACACGAAATCAACTATTAACATTTATTAAAATTGTTAACAATATGTATATATATAATTTTAATAAAATGTAATAATTTAGTTCACCAGAAAATAAAATTCTTAACATAAAAATTAAAAGTATAATACTTTTTAAAGAAAAAATAATATTCAATAATTATTAATAGTCACTTAAAGATTAATAGTTAGTTTTGTTAATAGTTTAAAAAGTATTGAAGTTAGCAACTTTTCTTAATTTTTGTTTATTGAATATTAAATTCCACATAATGCAGTTTAAAAATAATAACAATAATAAACACAGAAAAGGAAGGAAATTTAAAAAAAACTATTATCTCCTTTGATTTAAAAATTAATCTTTGCTAAGTGCTGTACAGTATTTGTTTTTAAAATACAGTATTGATTCTAAAAACTTCGGTAATTATTTTCATAATTATATTAAGTCGAAAAACACATAAAAATTAATTTTATATTTATCTATGTATGAATAATGGAAACTTATGTGCCAGGAATGTCCGAAGAATGCAGATTAATTTGGTAGTATTAAATTAATAAACCAAATAAATTAACTGTTCTTCAAAAATATTATATTTATTCTGTATAAAATGTCATCAATGCAATGTAGATGCAACAACTGCTATATTATCCAATAAATTTTAAACAAACTTTTACTCATAAAATTTAATACTTATCACTAACGGTTAGTTACTATTTATGTAAGAATTATGTTTCATTTTTATTATTATTCCTAGATATCTTTTGAATAAAGGTCAGTTATTAATTTATTTATGATACAAAAGATATAAATGACAAAGTTTAATAATCTATTAAAATGTGAACACAAAAATATTTAATAAACTATCAAAATGCAGTAAGTATAATAGAAAATAGTTATAAAATATTGCAATAATATTTACAATACAGTATGCGTTATTGATTGATTAAATATCAAATGTTATTATTAATTATATTTTAAATGTTGATTGTTGTATAGATAAACAGTATTCATTGTGTCTTTTATTTAGTGTACTGTATATATTTTCTAATCTACTTTCTTAAAAAAATGGAGGCTTATAAGATCGGATCAATGTATGTCTATATATCTCTCACTAATAACTTTTGAACTAATTAGCAGATTTCATGAAATTTGATAGTGATGTTCTACCATTAAAAGACATTTCGGTGCCACATTCTTTAATCCTGCAAAATAGCATTTCATTTTTATTACAAATTTAGTTTATATTAATGTCAATAAATGGTGTTAAGTGTTAGCAATGTGGGGATAACATATGTGGAGCTAACATTCAAAAGAGACTTTGTCACTCAAATACAACTTTTGGGAATGATCAAAAAATGTGTTTCTC
>WUQG02103141.1:0-25663 GCA_011317285.2 Androctonus mauritanicus | reverse complement strand
GGTTTTTTCTTTTTTTAATCATTATGTCCCGAATTTTGAAAGGAAGATCCTTCTGATAATTTCTTTTCGCCATTGTTTGCAGAATATCTTTATAGTCGGCTTAATTTTTTTTTGTGACGTTTCGAGGACGAATTGCAGAAGTTTAGAATTCTGTAACACGTTTTCTCTAACAATTATATAATTATTATGCGTTTTAGATATTACTTTCGATAAAATTGAGAATAGTTTATGTAGACTGGATAAAATGATTCGAAGACGATCGATTCTGATGATTTTTGTTTTGGTTGCGTTTTGTGTTGTTTTGTTAAATCTTTACATAATAAATCTTAGAAGTAGCAGTGAGATGTAACCTGAGGTAAGCCAAATTATCTGATCATGTCAAGTTCAGCCGATTTTCCGCCGAAGTAACGTTTACAGATACAGTTAATTGTGTTCCAGTTTCATATTAAAACAATGTTATAAGATCTCATATCGATAATCAATCGAGACAGTATCGATAACCAACATAACGTGTCTAGTCCACAATAATTTAACCAGTACTTTTTCCATTATAGCATTTTGTTTTAAAGAACAATATTTTATGTGATAATTTGCGAGATTGATGCGACATATTAAACCGACGCCCCTTTCCCAAATGTGTCACGTGACAATTTGGCACCCACGTGACTTTCTCTTCTGGTCACGTCTTTCCTGGTTTATGGTCACTCGATCTCTCATTTTTTCGTTTTCGTTTTATCTCGCCGGTTATACTTCCTTTTGCAGTGAGTCAACGACCTTCGTTTGTCACCTGGAGATTAGATATAAAAAATATTCGAAATCAACAGAAAGGAGGTTCGGTCCTCCATTTATTTTCTTGACAATTCAGGAAAGATGGCACAATGATTAGAACTGATGATATTTCCATTCTTTTCATAAAACTGGGAGTTGTTAATTGGCTTTGGTGAATCCGTAAACTAGATTTTGTTTTATTTTTTTAAATTCTATTCTATAAAATGAGACATTGCAGAATTAATTGGACTTAATAACCCGTATTGTGGAATATTGTGCAAAGTATCAAATGAAGGATTCAAACAATGCGCCATCATCAGATCGGTACATCGAGAAAAATACCAACAAGCATTTTCCCATTATCCAATCTAAATGACAGTAATCTGGAATTCAGGATAACAAAGCGATGTTCATTCACTTAGCCTTAATATCTAATTTCTGGCCAATTCTTTGGAAGGAGGTTAAATCGCAAAGGGGCGTCGGCCGATTTAATAATAATAATAACAAAAAAAGAAGAGTGCTAACTTCGTGCTGCCTCCTGGGGAATAACATATCGACTGACAAACTCCGTCACCTCCTTTTCTATTCAAAATACTCGAAACACTATTAAGGAAGACTTATCTCCATTCACCTTAAGCCGACAACAAAAAAAAAAAAAAAAAAAAAACAATTATTGTGAAATTAATCTGTCTAGAGTGAATTTTTGTTATTTTTCTTTAAAAAATTGGTTGGTTTCATTACACTAAAACAAATCGAAGCTAATAATTATCGTATACTATGCGTTACATCATTTTATGTATTTTTTAAAATTACTTACGAGTCAGAAACTATGCTGGAAACCATTACTTAAGAATTAGTTCGCGTATATAGAAAAGAAAACGCGAAAAATTCGAGGTCGTTGCATCCCTTCGGGTAATTTTAATGTAACGAAAGTGATAGGAAATGGTTTTCACTTAACAATGTCAATCGTCCATCACATAGGTGTGGCGGGTCTCGACTTAAACTTGGAACAGGTTTTAACGGGAAACGATTGACACACTAACCTCTAACCTAACAATAAACTGCGATTGGTAGAATAATTATAAAACCACTCGAACAATTTCGTATTATAAGTTTATATCGGTAGTTAGTTTCGATCCAGAATGATTTTAAAACACAGCATTTTAAATATAAAAAATCGTTACGGTGGGCGAAAGAATTATGTAATATTTTAACAATAATGCCAAGGACGCTTTCATCGTTATAATAATTTATTACTAGAGTTTCCTTCTATTAATTTTATTCCGGAAAGTGAAGGCGTTACTTTAAAAATTCAAAAAATTTATTCTTCGAACTGGCGAAATCTTGAATGTGTGATTATCATTTGTATTATCGTCACGTCTCGATTGGGATGGTTTATTTTGAGATAAACTGGGAAATTTTCTTCGTCGATACCGAGAATTTGAACTTTACTGTTGATCCGTAACATCTTTCACAGATCTAAACCACATTTTCATCCAAAATTAGTTAAAAAACTTTTAACATGTCAAATCGTTACCATCAAGATAATGGCGACTTTTTTACTGGTTAAGTTAGAAAGGAAGATAATTACAACTATAGCTTTTAGCCATTTAAATCTAATCTATGATCTTATCTCGAGTGAGTTTTTGACCTATTTTAAAAATAAAATCCCAGTTAATCTTAAACTGTAGTCATCCCTACAGTTGTTATAATCGATTTAATAAGAAAACTCTAACGTAACTATAGGAGTGGCATCGAATGTTCTTATTTATTCGTAATGAGCTATGAAGAAATCCGATGATGATACAACATGGGCTGTGCAGTTTTCTTAAATTTTTACCATCTGCTTAGTTAATTAGTTCCTTAATTGAAGGCAATCTTCAGAAATTGTCGTAGTCCCTGACACGGAGGTGTAGGTGTGTTAATAAAACTGAGTTATTTGGTCCTATTTACAGAAATGCAAAGTGAAGAAAGTATCTGGATACTCCAGATAGTTGCAAAACTTTTGTCCCGCTTTCTCCCAATGCAGTTGCTAATTTTCTATCATGTGAACAGCTATATCTTCTTTGCTTATGGGAGGAGTAGAAGACTTCCCTTCCGAATCGTGTTGTACTTTGTCTGCATGTTAAGTGATCCGTCGGCGCCATTCGCCATTGTGAAGCAAACAAATAATTAGTTACAAAAATTTGTATTATGAAACCTCAATTAGGAATTTCACAGTTTAAATAAATATAATGGTTTTTAAATTATTTCTATATTCGCTCGAGTTAATGTCGAAATCTTTCCGAATTTCGACATCTTTTTGGAAACTCGAAAAAACTCGAAAGAATTTTTTACCTAATTTCTATAAAATCTTCAAGGCATGAAATACATATATAATTAATGATTAAAATATAAATTCGCATCTTTTACATTAATTACAGCTTATATATTAATCAGCAGGGCCATCTTTTGCCATAAGCGGAATATGTAAATGCTAGAGGCTTGTAATTTTGGGAGGGAGGGCATTTTCATTACCACATATCGTTATGAGAGGGAAAATTCCCGCATAGATTGTGACATCCTAATGATAGACTTGGTTTTTTTCATCTCTTACAATTACTGTAATTTTAGAGGATGCCCATATTTTATTTTTGCCTAGAGCCCAGGTAAAGTTTTAAAATTGCTCTGCACATAAATCTAATAAAAATGTTTATAAATTATGAATCATTTCTATCAAAAAATCTATTCACCAACAATTTTTGATTGATGTTAATCGAATTTTAATTAACAGTAGTAAATAAATCTTTTATTTGGTTCAGAGATTTATAGAGGAATTTAGTGAGTATCGTTCATTATAACACAGTATGGAATTATTACTAACAAATTATTGGTTTATGTGATAACTGTAAGAATTGTAATTCTCTTTGTTAACAATAGGTTATGAACGAATACAATATTTAATACATTTAAACTAGTTTTTAATCGGTTAAAATATATCAAATATTTGGATAATTTGGTTCATTCTAGAGAGCCATTCTAAATCGTGTCTCTTATATTCAGATATAACTTCTGATTATTGCTATTAAAAAATCAGAAATCGTTAAAATATCATTGTTTAGTAGTCATAAAAATTTTTAGATATAATGTTTTGGGTCGCATACGTAAGGAGAAATGTAGATTTATTGTATTTAATTCACGTATATCTGAGTAATATATTCTTATGTTTAACAGTTAAAATGTAAGTGTAATATGTAACAAATCCATAAATTTAATTCCTTTTTCATCTTTTAGGTTTATTTCTACCGTTTAAGAGTTGATATTTGAATAAGCAAATCTCAATGAATTCTGGCTAGAATTTATGGGAAAATGTTATGATTTTCATTAAAATTATACTAACCAGTAAGTTGAAAGATTTAATTCACTTTTAATAATAACGACTTGCAACTCTCATCGATTTACTTATAAAGCACGAAATATTACAATTTATTGATATTAAATCAACTCATGTTAGTATAACCTAGTGTTATTCAGAGTTAATCCATATTATGTCCTATAATATAGAAATATGTGAATGCATAACATATTACAAATTTTTAGACAGATTTAACTTCAACCTCAATAAAAATTTAGCCTTTATATTTTAGTTGCAAATTTGCAAAGAGTGATGAAACGACGAAGAAATAAACATCTGTTCTCGTCATTAATACTAAATAAACACTCAACTGCTTTTCTAAATACTGAATTCATGTGATGCGTGTTTTCTTAAATAAATAACATAAAACAAGTTAAGTTATCTTTGCAAAATACAATTTATTAAAAGTTTCTCAGAAGAAAAATATTTTGTAAGATAAATTTTTTCTAGTATTTAATTAGGATGATCACAGGCCTTTTAAAAACATATACAGTTCATTAAATATACGAGATCATTTTTGTATGTTTGAGATTGAAACGAAGGTGGAAAAAGTCCTCATTTTGGTGACAAAAAGAATTCGTGACACCGGCGAATGTCATCATCGCTGTGCATAATAAATGAATTATAAGAAATCTTAAAACATTTGTGCTACATAAATTGAGAAATATATACAGTAATTCCAATAATGGCAACGCCAAAGGTGGAAACATTAATGAATGAAGTAAGCGTGCTGCCATCTGTTACCAGAAACATCAAACTAGAAAAGTCATAATTAACGAAAAAAGATATTTTAGTATTTATAAAAATCTTAAAAAAATAATAAAATTCTAAATAAAAATAATCGATTCATCTCTCGATATAAAACACCTTTATCTACATATAAATGCACCGTTTAAGGTTGTAGCAACTTAAATACTTATCCTTTATTTAAAAGTCGATTGCGAATTAAGTAATTAAGAATGCGAATGCATGTAATTATAAAATGGTTAATTTCGCTTTTTATGCTACTTAACGGAATCCAAAAGTAAAATTCCAACAATGGCTTTTGTGTAGGAAACGTAACACGATCTTCATCAGAATAATTATACTTTGAACGGAATTTACTTATCTACATATCCGAGAAAAATTAATCTTCCACTACAAATAAGATTTTCAATTAAGAATTAATCGCCTGTGATTAAACCGGAGAATGTGCTTATGATGAATTATTATTGTGCAATATAGCGGCAAGACATTTAATAATAATAATAATAAGTATAATTTTCATAATTTTCGAAGTTATATAATCGTAAAGATTGACTTTTATAACTCATTTAAAACCAACAGATTAAATTTCTATCAGATAATAAGGATTTAAGGAGAAATAGGAAAAGCATAATAATTATTTATGCAAATTAATATTGTATTGGCTTCAAATCACGCATCAAACTTGTCCAACTTAACAAGTTAACAGTTTATGTAGCAACTTGAATATTTTGAAAAAGATAAAAAATTTAACATATAGGAATCACGAATTTTAAATTGGGAGTTAAAGTAAAATAAAAGAAGAATAAGAAAACGTAAAAAATGCAGATGTTTATAAAGTTATCATTTTATGCCCGTGTAGAAGAAGTTAAATGTACAAGAATTACAAGTTCTTAACTTCTGATTTTATCTTCCAAACAAGTGAAGTTAGTCACTATACCTACTGACCGAGTTCCATTATTCATTAAAAAAAAATCCTTCAGAGTTACTGGATCCAACTCGTTCTGATTTAAAAAATAATAATTAAAATTTTAAATCAGTAGGAGAAGTTTAATATTTAATCTTCTTCAACTTATATTGATACCATTTTTTATGCAATATTTTGTATAATTTATATTATGCCGTAAAAATTTAAGTATGAATTCAACTGTTCTTGCCTATAGCTATATCCTAGCACAACAGCTTTGAGCTTAAAATTCTTTATTTGATAACCATAATTAGAATATTTACAATAAACAAAGAATAAACCTATGTTATATCTTGAAAAATGGAGTAAGAAGCAAAATGGCATTAGTCTAAATACTTTGTAGAAGTATAAATTTGCTGTATACTTCTTCTAAGCTGCTACTGCACAAGATATGATTTAACCACCACGTATGACAAAGATTCTTTTTTCCCTCCAGAAATTCATACAAATGGCTGTATTTGATAGAAGTTTCGTAAACGTGATAGCACAGAATTTGCTGCAAAACATACGAATGAATAATTATGTTTTCAATCAAAAATTTTTATCACGTTTTTCCGGTAACAGTAACTGAATCACTTACCATTTCTGCAAATACTTCAAAAACTGTTAAATTCTTTTCTTCGAACATTTCGGATATATATTGCGTCAGTTGAGAAGGATTCACTTTTGACTCGTCTATGAAAATTGTTACCAGATAACCATCACTAAATCTTTCCTTTAAAACTTTTACTTCATCTGCATAATACATTTTTCCGTTGATTAAAAATGCCATTCGGTCGCACAGACTCATACATTCGGCGAAACTGCAGAATATATTAATTTAATAGAATTTTGAACGTTTTTCTTGTTAAAATATATTTCTACTCTTACCTAGAAGTAGAAATAACGAAAGCTGTCTCTACAAGAGGATCGTTCTTAATTTTCAATAGCATATTCCAGACGTTGTCTCTTGTGGAAACATTCATATGCGAAGTAGGTTCGTCTAAAAATATCAATGGAGGATAACCCAAAAGTGATATGGCGATAGATAATAATTTCTTCTCACAACCGCTGCAAAGAACACATATTCTACATTGTAATAAATTTTGAATTCATTATTTTTGAGGAAGAAGTCGAGAATAACCGATCTCAACCAAGAAGTCATTTTAATTGAAAACGCTTCATTTTCAATTAAAATGATTTCTTGGTTGAGTTCGGTTATTCTCGACTTCTTCTAGTTAAAATCGACCAAGAAGTCTATTTTAATTGAAAACGCTCCATTTTCAATTAAAATAGACTTCTTGGTCGATTTTAACTGAAAGCGCAACTTCTTCAAAAAGTTCAATAAACAAATGAGGATTTACTGGATTTAAGCCAGTGATTTCTTTATTTTCCAATATAAAACAGGTATGTTTTCGTACAATTATAATTTTTTATATGCAAATTTAATGAGTTTTACCTATATTCTTTCACCAATTTATCATCTTTAAGGCCGAGAGACATAAATATATGTTTAATTATATTCGAAATACACTTTTTCTTTATTCCTCGAAGCGATGCTAATAGGTAAATCGTCTGTTCACCCGTCATATTCCAAATTAAACCTTCGTTTTGTGGACAATATCCTATTTGAGATTGATACTGCAAAATTTCAAATAATTATAAATATATATATATTACAAATAAACAAAAATATATATAAGTATCATAAAATTTACTTTCTGATAGTGTGTACTTCCATTATAACCATTAAACCAAATAATTCCATTGTCTATAGAGGAAATACCAACGAGGCATTTTAATAAAGTCGTTTTTCCGGCTTTAGAAGGCCCTAAAATACCAAAACATTCGGATTTCTTAACGATAAAAGATACATTACAGATGTTAAAATCTGACTTGATCCATTTGTGCAGATTAATCACAGTAAATACGTTTTCTTGAGATAGAGTTTCTGTTGGAACGTTGTCTAAATATCTCGATTTTCGATTAATCACCATATATTTGTAATTAATGAAGATGAAATAATGGCGTTCGATACAAAATAATATCACAAAATACAACATTCCAAAAATAATCATGAAGATGCTATTCTCGAAGTACGTACTTTCGTATGGCACTTTCCTGTAATCTATAAAAAAATTCGTAGATATTTAAGCAAATTTCTGCATAATTTTATAATTTAAACATGATACCTAAACAACACAAATAGAAAATGGAGCCGTCCATTAGATAGTCGCAAGTACTTGAATACAAACTCTCTAATATCTCCGGACAAACGTTTTCGATCAATATTTTCACGTAGATTTCTTCTAAATTCCATATTATGCAAATGGTTGGGAATATATAAAAGAATTGCTTGATGACGAAAATCGAAAACTCTTTCAACGGGTTTAGAAGCAACATGATTAGAATTAGAACTGTGATATCTATATTGAGTTAGAAATGGTTTGATGAGAATCGCATAGTAATCATATAAATGTAACCATAAGTTGTCTTACCTAATAAGATCCTGAAGAAGATTCTGTAGACGAATTTGGGTAGTACCGGTTTGTAGATGTAAGACACGATATAAGTTACCGGAAGGAAAAATAATCCGTACGTAAGCAGGACAAAAGTCACGTCAGCTAAACGGTAAAAATTATATTATTTACTGCTAAAAACATTTTATTTTATCATAAAATAACCTACCAAAATATTTGTACGAAAAGAATGTAAAGCAGACCTCTCTAAATAGTAAAATTAATAACAAAGTGATGGATATCCAAAGGAAATAAATAAAATAATCAAATAAAAAGTTTGTTATCCAAAATAATTCCACGTTAACACCTGTCATTAACTGCAACCTTCTGACAGAGGAATAAGTTTCCCGACAATACTCAATTAAAAACGGATAAGAAACTAATTGAAACGTGAGCGGCATAAGGAGATAAAAGAAGACAAAATATATTCTTTTATGCAAATACATGAGATATCGATCAGATTGGGAAGTTAGATGTTGGCTGGAGAGGTGGATGGTAGAAGATTCGTCTCTGGTCACAAACTGCAGAAAGGCGTTACTGAATGAATTTATAGATAGAGCTGGAAGATAGAGAATATTTCCCGAATACCAACCCATAGCAGAGAGCGTATTGCCTAGATGTTTGCTGATGATTGTTCCTATCGAATTTATTTCGTCGATAAAGTTTTTATTAGTTTCTGCAGCGTAAATAGTAAAATTTTTTATTTGATGCACCGACAAGTTTTTATCTCTCAACTTTTTATAATAAATCGCTTCCATCATTCTGGCCATAATAGAATTATCCACTGAATAAAATACTTCTAAATTGCGTATCTGCGAAAAGTCACTTATATTGAGGAATTCGGAAGATGAATCCATTTTATAAGCACCGCTTTCTGACCATAAAGAGATCACCAACAAAACTGAAGCCAAAAATAAATAAGAGAATAAATGCAGCAAATTTGCTTTTGCCAAGATGCATTTCTTCAACATCAGGATGGAAACTTGTTGCCACAATATTTTCAATTTGTTTCCCTCGTATTCGAATTGGAAGTTGAAATCTAAAAACAAGAATATTCATTGAATTTTCTATTTTAACTGCGGGATTTATTTTTAAAATGAGTAAAAAAAAATTTCAAACCTTCAGTTGGAGCAGATGAAACGGGATCTGAGCATAAACAGTCATTCTTCAGTTTTGTTAATCTAGGATAAAATTTTTTTTAATTAAAATGATTCTATATTATATATTCATGTAAAAGTGAACTACAAGCTATCAAATTTAAAAGCAATTATTTATTGCTAGGAATTATTACATTAAACAGAATTTTCTTCTTGATCAAGCAAGAATTTATAATATCTAGTATACTATAGGATTACATGAACTTGTGGACTTAAAAATTATATTAGAATTAATATAATACAGTTTTAAATAGCCTAAATATGTATAGATTAAGATTAATTTGAGGATAATTATTAAGCAAATAATTCTTAATATGTAAATAATGTTAATAGTCATAAACTTGCCTATTCGGATAGAATCTGATACATAATTTACCTTCCTAAAATATCCGCTATAGTCAGTTGAACTATTTTGAATTGAAATTTGTCCTCAATAAACTTCACTATTTCATTTTCCGTATTTGTATCATTCGAAGCAAACAACCAAATAAACATTTTATCATTGTTGTTCTCGATTCTAACGTTCCTTGTTAAAGAATAGATATAATCTTTGATTCTTTCGGAGTGTTCTTGATCTTTAATGTCGATCGTTAAATGACAGCCGCATTCTACAAAATAAATTATTGATTTTCACAACAAAAAATTACAATAAATAAAAGTAAATCTTTACCAAATTTCTCCTGTAAATAGGCGATTGACCCCGAACATTTGACATTTCCATGGATAAGTAAAATAATTCTATCTTCAGTTAACAAAGCTTCGTGCTTTGAACGAGTAAGGTAGATAATTGTTTTCGTCTCGCAAATTTTCTTTAAAGAATGCAACAGATGTAACGTTTCGACTAAACTAAAACCAGAGCTAGGTTCATCAAGAATTAGTACCTAGATATAAGACGTAATTAGTACAAATGCAAGCTTTAAAATAATGTTAAAAAAAAAAAAATACTTGTGGATTGTGAATCATGGCAATTGCCAGACAAAGTTTTCTCGAGTCTTGATAAAACAGATATTTTCCTAAAATATCTTTCATCGGATATAATTGCAATAGTTCTAATAAATTAAGAATAACAATATTCTCTACGGTAGAGTACTGACTGCCGTGTATCTAACGTGTAAATACAAATAAATAATTATTTAATAAAATAACGTAAATTTTATGTGGAAACTTACCCTGGAAAAGAATTGCAGATTTTCTATTACTGTTAACCATTCATAAAATATGTTAGCTTGGGGACACCAACCTATATTTTTATTGATTTGCCCAGGAATTATTTCTTCTTCGTTTATGAAGATTTTCCCTTTATTGGCAAATTCTAAACCTAGACATCGTGTGTTATTTAATCGTTTGACGAAATTTAATTCTTTTCCTCAAGAAAATAAATTACTAACCGAGAATTATACGAGCCAAAACAGATTTTCCAGAATTTCTCGGACCTAAAAGAATGGTAATTTGATTTTTGTAGAAATTCAAATTTAAATTGTTTAAGATGGGAAATTTTCCGGGATTATCTTTCTGAAACAGAATAATCTCTTTTCAATTATATATTCAAAAACAAAAAGAAAAAAAGTGTGTATTTATTATGTAGACCTACTTTATAAATATGATGTATGACAACTCCATCATTGTTTGCCTCAATTTTTGGATCTTCTATATCATCCATATATTTTGCGTCATTGTTTTTGTGTTGTATATACTTCGTACTCCAATTCCATTCCTATTAATTTGCTAAATATTATTTATCATGCAGAATATTTTCGAATGATAAACATTAAATTTAAGATGTATCGGACTATCCCAAATTTAATCGAATAAAATAGTTTCAAAAACCTTAGAACAACGTAAAAATCTTCGCGAAATCTTTCCGATGACATCTCAGATTTAATGTAATCATTTAGAAATATTTATGCATAAAAACATTACTTTTGAAAACTCACATTGAAAAAACTAATAGAAAAATTACGAATACATCTCAAAAGATAAAATTTGGCAATCCAAAACGATGAATAGATGATAGACGATAGAAACATCATCGAAATGATTTTACTAATGCTAAAATCATCTGTAAAACTAGATTCGTTTATATTGCTCCATTTTACTCCTTTACCTAATAAAAATAATAAATAAACTGAAACTTCACTTCAGATTATCAGTGAAAAATTGTTTACCATTAGCTTCTGAGAGAGAGATGATCCTGCATATCCATTGCAGAGCTACATTCGGAAACAAACAAAAGATAAATTTATAAATACTCTTCATATCTCTGTTATAATGAGGGAAGATTGATATTGTAGGAAGAGTATGAGTGATTATCCATGTCAGAACGCAAAATAACACGTTTATATCAGCTGTGGAAATAACTTACTTTGAGAAATTTGAATTAATAATTCGTTTAAAAACTATACAAAATAAGCTTACGATGCTGGAAGACTGAAGATAGGAACATGAGGAATAAAGTAGCGTTAAAGGCATATATAAAGAATGCCATGCAGAATAAACTATCTTGAGAATATATGAGTACATCAAATCTTGATCTCAGACAAAATATTTCTATCAGAAGCAAGGATAAAGACAAAGCGACCAGTGACAGACTAACAGTAAAGTCACAAGCCAAAATTAAAAATTGATTTACTCCAGATATAAGCAACATTTCCTGATGAAATAAACACCATATGAATTTCTCTTAAAATAATAAAACGTATAGACATTCTTACTTTTTCGTTGGATTTATTTGTAGTCATTTTTACTACGATGATGGACACACAAGCGATCAGGCCATAGACGACTATGTAAGGTAAAAAATCCAAAATGATCAGTAGTTGATATCCGCTGTAAGCCGAGGTAGGAAGTCGATGAAGTTCCATCTACATGAAGAAGAAATTGAAGTGAATGTTTAATTATGCTAATCAGTATAGGATTTAAATGAAATACTAATTTTTACAACGAAATTTCTTTTCGTTTTTCCCTCTTGAATTAACTCGATGAAAGTCGTCTCAATGGCGTGTTGGAATAAGAGAAATCCACTACTATAATATTCTGTATCGAAAAATCTTTAAATTTAAATAAAAAAATAATAATAATGATAAAATTTTATAACTTACCATTTTCTAATTCCCAGTTTCTCATTTGTAGATTGGTTATTAAGTAATTTCTACTAATCAAAGAATAGAAATTAGGAAAACGAAGCTTATAGTTAATATTAATGGATCCATTTAGATTTAGCTGATAGAAAATCACCGATCCTCTTATTTTTTTGCTATTCTTCGCTACTGATTCTAAAGATTGTTCGTCCTTTACTCCAATTAATCCTTAAATGATATGCAATTAAGCAAATATTCAGAATTTTTTTAATTAAAAAACAAATAATAACTTACTGGGAAATGAATGAAATCTAGATTTAATTCTAAGAAATGCTCTTTTCATTAAATAAGTTGTATTTTCGTTAAAGGGTGCGAACAAAAATAACTCTTCGTCCGTTCCCACTATCATCTGTTTAGCAGTCAAAGGATCAAAAGTACTGTAATATGTTATATCTCTTTTTTCGATAGCGAACTGCGGATAATAGTTCCTTATTATAAAAATTGGAAGATATAGTAAAGCGGGTAGGATCACTGCAGAAACTATGACAATATAATGCCTTCTTGTAAATATCCATTCCTTCCACAACAGGTACAAGAATACATAAAATAACTTATTCATATTATCGAATTATCGTTGAAAAAAATAAAAAATCGAACCCGTTTGAATCTATAGAATTTTCTACAGTTTTTCTATTTAACTCATTATTATGGCTTTATTCTATTATCTCTTGGTTTCGATTAAAAATTAATAATTATCATTTTCAATGATTCCTCTCTTTTAATGAATGAAAAAAAAACCAATTTTTTAAACAAAACGAATGTTATAGCCTAATGATTAAAATTACTGCCATTCTAATTTAATTACAGAGATATTAAAGATAATTTGGATTATTAGCATTTTCTATTAAAGATAAGATAAAAGATAACAACATTGTATTTTAGTCATTTTGATGACTACCATGGAATCGGTGAGGAAGTATTTTTCGAGATGGAATCTTCAAAAGTTTTGCGTGATTGTAGGTTATATTAGCTCTGTAAGTAAACTTTTAAATTAAATTTACATACGAAAAAATATAAAGTTATAAATGAGGTGAGCATTTCTCTGCTTTTAAATTGTCTTTTAAGCAACGAAAGTATTAATTTTTCTTCTAACTGTCAAGTAGTAAAAGTGTACTGTACTTTAATCAATAGTTTCTTTTAGAAAAATTAAGAAGGGTGATACGAATTTTTTGTTTCTTTAGAATATTATTTTTTGTCGAATATATATTAATACATTTATTAAAAATTGAATTATATTTTTTTTTATCTTGGATAAATCTAAGAGAGGAAAAATTTATGATTAGTTTGAATAAGATAACAAAACATCGCGAAAACTGATAGATCTATAATCATTTTCAAATAAATTAATCCAAGTTACCAAGAATTTTTAATTTAAGGATTATTAAAATGCTTAATTTTAGAATTAAATTATATTTTATATAGATAGTTTCCGGTTTGATATCGTTGGCGTGTGTCATTCGAGTCATTTATGGAGTTCCTGTCATAATCCAAAATGATGAATTAGAAGGAAACATGACCTGTAAGAAAATAACTTGTTTTTTATTTATAATGCGTTCAATGATATAAGTATAAATTTATGGAAAAATTGTTGGAATTAAACATGATAGGCCATATATAGTTTCTAAACTATAAAGAAGTGTGTATAATTGGAAAATGATATTAAAACTAAATTATCAATTACTATTAACGCATTAATATCATAGTGATTAAATTATACATAATTTTAATATCATTTTCCAATTATTTAGGATTGGTAAGTCTTTATCACAGCTGCCCAAACTCATAAGATCTCTTTAGAAGAGAGTTGACGGTTAAGGCCTGGATCTCTCATAGAAATTTTCCGAGTATTTTCCAACCGGATTATCTGGATAATATCTATCCTAATATCACTGCTAATCCGGTTGAATTGAGAAAACCATAACAAGCATTAATAGTCTATTATTATTATTATTATTATGAATATTTTAAGTATAAGAACAGTATAAGAACTGGTAGTAAATCTTATGAACACTTTTTGCAAAAAAAAAATAGTAATAACGCTAATATCCTTCTTTCTTCTCTGACATATTTCCAAGGATTTTAAGGTCAAACTTTTTATAAATGAAAAAGCATTCCAGCAGTAAAATGATACATTTTAGTTGATGCCAATTAAGAAACAAAAATTTTCATACTAAATCTCGAAAATATCATACTGCCACTGTCTAATGTAATTTTCAGAAACTTAAAAATTTTGGTAATTTTTAAATGAAATAAAATAGGTGATGGACAAATATTTTTTAAAGAGAGATGATAATCAATCCAGTTCAATAAGCTGCAAAAAAAATGTGCAAAAACTCTAATTATGAAAAAAAGCTAGAACCAATTTTAAGCTAGAACCAATATTAATCAACACCAGCACCGGATCTAGGATGAGGCGAATGAAGCAGTCACCTAGGGCGAAAATTATGAGAGGGCGCGAAAGTATGTAGTTGTTAGTTATAGTTGCTATTTGCGTATGTAGTTGCTATTTCACACACAAGCTTAATTATGTTTATCTTTGACAATATTTCATACTGTGGAATCGGTCTACAAAATCATAATAGCGTATTTTTCTAATGGATAATATTTATCAAGGGAGAAAGAAACCAGTACGAATTAAATTGTTATTATTTACATGACTGAATGACTAAACAAAATAATATTCGTTGTCTGTCTAACTCTAAACCATGACATTGGGACAACGTGAGGGAAACAAAATAAATATTTGTTTCCCTCACGCTTTCCTGCATTGGCATATTACAATCAGGATATCATAATCACAAATATGCTTTATTTATTATTATTATTTTCAACAGAGATGCCACTTTATTTTCATTAAAAGTTGTATATAATCCCAATTTAGATTTATTGTCTCCAAACCCAAGTTTTTTGTTTTTCTCAAAATGATTATGTATCCGACGTCATATACATTCCTGGTTCCAAAGCATTAGATATGTTTATGTATTAACAGAGGCGTAACTAGGCGTTGGCATTTGGGCAGTCGCCAAGGGCGCCAGAATCTCTTAAGGGATATTGTAAATTCGCCTTAAGAACAGTCCAAGGGCGCCAAGCTATATATTTGCCATGGGCGCTAAAATCCTAGTTACGCCTCTGCGTATGGATTCAGAATCTATTTCAGATCTTTCAGGAAAGAAGATGCCTTACCACTTGATATTAATTAATAATTTAATACCATTTACAAAATTAATATCTTTTTAACTAATAGCATGCATTTGATTAATATTTTGATCTTTTATGTTTAATTGTTTTAATATGTTTTAAGTGGCGCGAAAATATAAAAACAAAATTGCAAGTTAATAGGAAAAATAAAAACTTCGATAACATATTAGAAATAAATTCTCATATATAGGAAAAAAAAATAATCTAGATTATATTAATAGCAACATCGACATTTGGGACAATATAATCATTTATATCTTTTCTTACTGCTAGTTTTATTAATCGCTCTTACCAATTCTTTAAAAACTTAATAATAATTATTCCAAATCAAAATTATGGCAAACTATTTTGTTTTATTCATGCAGTATATCACAGAAATAAATATTTAATTGTTTTTATAAGTTTATTTAAATAAATGACGATTACGGAATAAAAACTGTTGTGCTTTATTAAATAGGCTGATTTACGAAATCATCGCAATAAGTAATACAAGATCTATTAGATAGATTAATGTTTGACATTTATGCTAATTCCGGTTTCTTCTAATGGAAATTAAAAAAAATATCAATTATCATATTAATTTGGATGTCGAGAAAAATTCAAAACTCATCATTGCAATTAAAAAATTTTCTGAGATATGTAGTTAAAAATTATTATTATTTTTTTATGCCAAAATACTTTAATTCATTTAACCCATGTTCAGGTCAAGAAAAATTTTAATGCATTTTAACTATAAATACAGTAATATGTACTTTTTGTATGGTTTTTACTTCAACTTAATTAAGGAATGATATACAATAACTTTTTTCATTTTTATGCCCCTTTCCAATTAAGGGGCGGGCCAATTCCAACCACGGGCTGCACCCACACTCGTGGAGGGGGCTGGATGCTGAAGGAGAGTTTATTTTCTGGGTTAGGCCCCAGAAAATAAACTCAAAAAACTTTTCAGGAGATGTCGGACCCGGGATGCAAACCCGGCTCCTCCTGCGTGGCATGCCAACACGTCAATCACTCGGCCATCTGACCGCTATATATAATAACTATTATGCAGCATACAGAACAGATAGAGCAATATATCACAGTGTTGTGAATTAATCTTTACCAATTAAATAAGCGAAAATTGAATTTTCGAATTATTAATTAATATAGATGAAGAGTAAAGAAACTGTAATATATGTCATTACTTTTCAAAAGAATATTAATATCGACCGAGGATCAAACCCGGATTCTCCTGAAGTTCCTGTGGTCTAGAAACAATGCTAATAGGTCAACTAGAAAACTCGTTCCTGAAAATCTTCAAATATGTATAATAATTTTCATTTTTGTTAATCATAATTGTATATTAATTGTGTTTATATTAAAAATTTTATTTATATCTAATAGTTATTTTATTTATTAAATTATGAAACACAATTTTTTAAAAATTAAAATCAGTAACAAAGAGCGCTCTCTAGGGGGAGAATATAATGTCACTGCTGGTGATGACGTCACCAGTTGACACTTTGCGTTATTACGTTTCTTAGATAAACAAGATACGATATGTTAACAGTTGAAATTTCAAGTTTATAGTTCTTTTTAGTTTGATTACGATTAGTTTTGCGCTTAATTATAATATTCAATGAATTTCTAAAAAGATCCAAGGTATGAATGGTAAGTGGTTTCTTATATTGTACTTATATAGTAATGAGAAGTAGGCTTAATCTTGATTGTAGTTTTAAACCGGAAATGAAATATACTTTTCAGTTTTTTTATTCAATATAAAATGGTCAATAGAAACAAAGCTATATTATGCAATATTTATTCATCGTTGTTTTTTGCTTTGTATGATAATCGGCTCCCCGTTTTTGTTGTATCGGTCTTTACGTGCTTAATCTATTTAAGTAGGCGTTCCTTTTGATGTAATTGAAAATTTTAGAATTTCGATGAAGTAAGGTATAAATAACATTTAGCCAATACCTTTTTTTAAAAGCGATTTAACTGCACAGTTGAAACGTTTTGAACTCTGGACTAAACATAAGATTTTTAAATTGCAATATATAAATTGCTTTTTCTCACATTATTAAGAATTGTTCTATGCTAAAATTAAAAAAAGTTTATATAAAGGATTATTCATGTATCTACGTGACTGTATGTGCGCCAGATAGAAAAGCTGCTTTAAAAATATATAAACTTTTACAACAATATAAAATAATCTAAAAAACATGTAAAGGAATTACATATCTGTTCATATTTTAAATATTTATCCATTGACATGCTTTACTTTCGAAACAATATTTTTTAACAATTTTAGCATTTTTAAGAAAACGTTATTTGATCTCATAATATTACATTACTGTACTTTAAAATGTATATGGTATGGGATTTAAATTGTAAATAAGATATGATTTTATCATATTTCATTTATTTTCTAAAGAGAAATATACTGTATATTTTATAAATAATAAGACATTAAAATTCAACATTTTATTTTGTTAAATAGTTTAATATTAAAATTTGATATTGATTTTTCTATAATAAATTGAAATTTATTTTTGTTTTAAGTTAAACTAATTTTTAATTAGTTAACATTCAATCTGTTAAAATATATTTTGATATTAATGATTGATATTTTGATTAAATATTTCTGTCACTTTCTGTATTTATGCTGACATCAGATGAATTTGCTTTTTTTAAAAATTAAAAAATTGGTAGCAAAATAGAATATAATAATTAAGATCAATCAGATATCAGCATAAATATGATTAGATTGTATAATATCATATAATAAAACATGTAACACTGTTTAAATTTAATAACCTTATTTTTTTGGTGGTTGTGATTATTTTAATATAGGCATTTTATTCATTTGCAAATATTATTTTCAAAAATTTATTTTACAATGAAGAATAAAATTTCTTTAGAAGTGTACATAACATAAATAAATCCATGCCTAATTTAGACTTTACGTATCATTTACATGTTATATCAACCATATATAAAAAATATGTAAATACATTAAATGTAATGTAATGTATATAATTTATTAAAAATAATTTCATTTTATTTCATATATTTTAATATTATTTCTGAAAATACTTCTTACCATATTTTTTGATTAATATATACTAACTTAATTGATATTTGGAAATCATACTGTTTTATATCACTTTCATTGGCTTTATTGATATAAGCCATATTTTGAGAATTTCTTCATTAGTTTATTTGATGTTATAGAATCCTAGGCTATCAGACTAATTTGTATGCTACTGAAAAGCTTGGAGGTTCCACAAATTTCAAAATAACTGATTTGGAAGAAATGAAAAAATTTCTTGCTATCATATGAGCATAAGAAAATATCTATCATTTAACAGTACAGCTAAGGAACCTTAGATTTTTTAAAGAAACTGAAATTTAATTTCCAGTTTTTAATTTATGAGCCTGAAAAGGTTAAATTAATTTTTTTGAGAATAGCTAAATTTGTTATCTAATATGATCTGTTTGGAAATACTGAAAATTCATTATAAAATATGTTGATTTTAATTTCCTATTTTATTTGTAAATGGTTTTTCTTCATAAAATGTTAACAGTTTTGTATATTTTTGTTTGCAAATTTATTTTTTAATTTTCTCAAAAATAAAAATTTATTTTTTAAAATTAATGTTATCAAACTCTACAACAGTGGTTCTCAACCGCCGTTCCAAGGAACACTGGTGTTCCGCGAAATAATTTATTAAATATTCAAGTAATCGGAATATTTTAATAAAAACAATTTTTCGATAAATTGAACAACTTGGCAACACGTCTATTCGTCCTACTCCTACCCACTCCAATGGTTTTTAGTTTTTATTTGTAACTTGTGTTCATGAATTTATATTAGTCGAGTCGCTGCAAGTGTTTCGCCTGTTGTAAAGGAGTTTCAAATTTGAAGTTTTTACATTTGATCTTCCAATTCTAAAGCTAAGTTTTGACACAATTCCACATTATTTAACTGAGATATTCTACTTCTATTTGGTTAACATTCGCTTATAATATTTATATTCCTATTTATACATTAAAATATTTATTGGCAGAACACACTTTTGTTTGTTAGGTGCCTAGGTCACATGGCCACATCATTTCTTGAGGTCAGACCGATGTTAAGGTGAAACAGACTATAGTTTGATATCTCATATTAATTTATTATATGTTACAGACAAAACTATATATTTGTATTGTCCATTCTGTAGTTTATTAAATTTTTCCTTCTTTAGACAGTTAAGAAAGATGGTGTTCCGCTATTTTTCTTAGTACTAAAAGTGTTCCGCTGCTACAAAAAGGTTGAGAACCACTGTTCTACAAGAATAATAATTTACAAGAACAATAACAACATTTAATAAACAATATAGCAATTCCATAGTTTATGCAAATAATTTGGAACTGAAACATTTTGTGTGACTTGAATTTTGTGAAAGTTGGAGTACACTTCTTTTTTTTACAAAAGTTATGAATCAAAAACTCCTAAGGTTAGGTAGACTATAGAAATTGTACTTTCACATTATTATGGAGCAATATTACTTCTTTATTAATAGATAGACAATATTGATACAATATTTCAAGAAATTATAATGTATCAATAATATGATACTTAATATCAATAACAAATATTATATAACAAATAAATCAAGTAAGATAAATTTTTAAATATTATAAGCTAACATTCCTTATTTTTATTATCATCTTATTTGCTTATTTTTATTCATTTAAAACATAAAATTTATGTAATGTAGAAACAAATTATTATTTTTCATTTTTTATAAGACATAATAATGGCTGAATAGTGGTGAAAATAAATGATATTCCTAATGATGATGTTACACTATCTCTAAAATTCTGTTTATTCACATATATAACTACAATTTTTTCTGTATCACAAAAAATGAGAAACTTTTTTATGTAAAGTTAAATTTATACAAGTTAAATATTTTAAATAAGTTGAAAGAGACTATATAAGCATTTACATTGTTTTGGCTTTCATCAAATAGATTATTTTTATGAATTGAATAACTACAAATGTAGAAAAGTGAATTATTTAATTAATCTACTTTAAGAGCATTTGATTTAAATTATATTGAATACAATCAGTGGATCTGAGAAATTACAGGCCTATTGGTCTACAGTTAATAATATACAAAATGTTCCTAAGCATCCTCACAAGAAGATTGGAATAAATATTGGATTTGAGCCAACCAGAACAAACTATATTTCAGAAAGGTATTTGGTGATGAATCATATTCATACCATTAATCATTTGAAGGTAAAAAATGCAAAAACATCACTTCCCATTATATGGCATTCATATACTATGAGAAAACATTTAACTCAATCTATTAAGGTAATACTATTAGGATTTAGTAACTATGGAATACAGTATATTGCCAGTACATAAAACTACTATGTATCATCTATGAGAAAGCAATAACCATAATAAGATTACATAAAGCTAATAGGAAAATAAAAATCTGATATATTCATCAAGGAAACAATATCTCACCAAAACTGTTCACAACCAATCTAGAAGAAATGGAGAAATTTTCTGGAAAATAAATAAATGAGAACACAAAGGAATAAATATCAATGGAAAATATCTCAATCACTTGAGATTTGCAGACAATATAGTGCTGTTTGCCTAAATATCAAGTGAACTACAAGAAATGCTAAGTGACCTAATAAAAAGTAAGAAAATAGGACTGTGAATGAACTATAAGATAAAATTAATGTTCAACATAGAAGTAAACCTACAAGCAGTGACAACAGAAGGTCAAACAATTGAAAGGGTGGAAGAATACAAGTACTTAGGATAAGTAATCACAATACAAGAACAGATGATAGAAATTCAACACGGGATGCAATTGGGATGGTGTGCATGTGGCTGATGCAGCAATTTCCTAGGGGGCAATAGGGTACCAATATCCCTCAAAAGAAAATTTTTCAATATATGCATTCTGCCAGTAATGACACATGACTGTGCAAAATACCCTTACAGAAAAATAGAACAAATATTAGCACAACTCAAAGAAGCATGAAAAGATATTTTTGGGCTCACTAAAAAGAACTACAAGACCAACACCTGGATAAGGGAACAAACCAAAATAGAAACCAAATAGTAAATGGTATTGAGCAGGCCATATAATGAGATACACCAATAACTGATGAACAAAGAATTCCAGAGTAGCAAGCAAAGCAAGGGAAAAGACATCCTGGTAGGCAATACAATGTAGAAATGATATTAATTAGAAAAGATATTAGATATTAGAAAAGTAATTGATTCCCAATGGATGCAGATTGCACAAGATAGGTACATATGGAAATATATCTAGAAACCTTGACATTTCACATAATAGCTTAATAATTTATATAAGATAATCTTATCATATTCTTGATTAGACATATTCATTTTTTTAATAAATTTGGGATAAAGGTTATTGATTATTATAGATCTTATATATTGGGATTTCAGTAGAAATTATAAATTATTTTATTATAATGATAAAATGGTGAAAATCTGAATATAATATTAATTACATTTCTTTATATGTTAATCCACATATGCATCATCAGTGCTAAGTTATAGTTTACATCCATCATGATATTGCATTATAATAATAATGATATCAAATCATAAGCAATATTTAGTGCAAATGATATAAATGCATGGAATTAAAATTCTATGTTGCTTGTTTTACTTATTTAATGTTAAATTTAAACTCTAAGAGAAAGTTTTATTTAATACAGTAGAATATTTTTGAACTATTTGAATAGCCATTTTCATCTATTCTCTATAAGAATTCTATTAATTATTCTACAGTTCAAATGTAGAACAGTTTTAAAGCTATCAAAAAAAATTAAATTAAAATTTCTTTTTTTTTTTTTGATAGCTTTAAAATTGTTGAAGAAGAAAATGAAATTTTAAGTAATAGTATGTCCAGCATAAATAGAATACATGAATTATAACATAGCAAAAAGAATTCCTGTAGAGTACAATTGAAGATTGTGTTTCAAATAGTCAAAAACATTCTATTGCATTAAATAAATATTTTTTGCCTTATAGCACATGAATTTGAAGTTTTATATTGAATTTATTTATTATATCATAGAATTTTATATTAAAAGAATTTTAACAATAATAATCCATATATACTGTTAAATTTTTTTAAAGAAAAAAATTAGATTATATGCTTTTAATATATAAATGTTAATAGAATAAAGCTAATAAAATTTATTATATTACTAATTTATATTAGAACTTGATTAAAAAATGATTTATTTATATTTAAATATATATAAACATAAAATATACTAATTTACATAAAAATACTGTAATCAATATTAGACTTAATGATGTAATAAATTTTACATATTAATGATTGAAGATTGTAGAAATTATATTTATTTTATACTTAATATGTGATGTGATAATTTAAGCATTAACAAATTTGGTAAATTTCTTTTCTATGCTCTATTCTTCAGCTATTATTTTTGAAATAAAGAGCAGTACAGCATTAAGCAGAAAAGCTAGGCAGAACTACAAAAAGTATATAACAGTTCTGTACAAAAGTACAAGAGCAGTTCAGCACTAGGCAGAAAGATTTTCTGCCTAATGCTGTACTGCTATTTTTATTTTTTTTATTAGTGGCAAAATGTCTACAATTGTAGTATTATATTTGTTATAAATTGTAGTTATTATTA
Source organism: Androctonus mauritanicus (assembly GCA_011317285.2). Taxonomy (NCBI): domain Eukaryota; kingdom Metazoa; phylum Arthropoda; class Arachnida; order Scorpiones; family Buthidae; genus Androctonus; species Androctonus mauritanicus. The sequence continues at coordinate 2,096 of WUQG02103141.1, read as the reverse complement.
AGTATTCAATAAAAATTTGGTAATATAATAGGAAGTTAAGCAAAAATGTTTCTAATAAGTCTTTAACTTCAAAGTATTCAAAAAAATTATTAGAAATGTATCAAATATTTTAAAAAGAGTAGCTGTTCTTTATGCTTGGATGTGAACTTATTCTAGAATCTCAAAACAACTTCTACAGAACCTTTTAATATCCAAAGTGCTTTAAGATTTTTAAATTTATCTTCAATATTCATTATCTGTATTACTATCCAAAGGTGTTTTTAATATGAGTATAATAAAAAAAATACATTCAAATTATAAAGTTCTTAAAAGATGATCTTATTTTCTATATTGTAAATAAATCTGGTTTTAATTTATATATTATATTATGTTTTATGTTAATTCTTATGGGAAAAATTGATCTACTGTATTTTAAGTCAATTTGCTATACTTTGGAAATTTCAGAAACTTGATTTTGAGGACTAGGAAACATCTCTTTGTCTACCTTTGTCCATTATTGTCTATTATGCTCCATTTGTTTGAATTTAACCCTCTGGCAGGTGCGTAGCGGCATTCTGTACCGCATTATTAGCTTTTTGTAGACTATGTGAAAACAGCTGGTGTCACGTATTTGAACTCATAGATATTCTTTGTTCATTTTGTCTGCCGTCATATAGCGCCCATGTCATGATTCTAGACATTGTCGTTCAACCGTCATTCTTCAGTGAACAGTACTCTGACACACTTGCGGTATTCCGTACCGCATGCGCCTCCTCATGTAAGCATGGTGTATGCTAATTTCCCTATCCTATCGAACAGAATTATTACTTCTTTTATGTTAGTGAACTTTATTACATAAAATTTTTGTCTACCTGATAAAATTAAGTTTTAGTTTGATGTAAGAGCATATAAAGAAAAGAGTAATGGTTCCCAACCTTCCCAAAGATATATTTGCGTTCCTCTCTAGCTTCCGTCCTGATACTCACACGACAGAAGAACCACAAAAATGAGTCGGGCAAGGTCACGTTTGTGGTGGGCACAAGAATAATAAAACCATTGTGACATGCTACAGATGAGGAAAACATGTTTGCAAAAATCAGAGTGTGCATTCAGCTATATGTAACATGTGCAAGGACATAGAGGAAGCAGATATCGCGAGTGATGGATCAATTCCTATTAATGAATATTGTTTCTTATACTTTTTTGTTTATGTGTATTCTCTCATTTTTACTGTTGGTTTTTCATTTGTATTCATTATGTACGTCTTACATTAGGAAACATTTCAATTCCTTGTAAAACTAAGACATTTTTGCTTGTTCTTTGTTCCTTAGTATCGTTTTATAATAAAATAAATTGTTTAAAAGCAAAGAATACATGTATTTCCTTCGAATTTTCTAAAAATGATAATCATTATTAATGCAAAAAGCAAAAAAAATAACACGGCATGGAGTGCCGCATGCGCCTTCTGGCGGGAAATGACGGGAAGTGACTGCCGGAGGGTTAATATACAACATATATAATCTTCTAAATTTGATACTTTTTAACCAGAAATCTCAAAATCACTCTCTTCAAATGATCACTTTAGATATCTTTGGTTGGTTGGGGACTGCATTTAAAAATGCTTTACAGGAAAAAAGATTTGTACATGATGATGTCTGAAAGGTTGATTATATTAGTTATTTGCATTCTAATTTCCTTAAAATGATATAATTTTGAACATGAATTTAGGCATAAAACCATTTATATATGACAGCAGTTTCACTCCAAATTTGTATAAAGTGTTGTATTAAAAAAATTTTATTATTATATTTTAATACAGAGTGGGCCATTTATTTCATAAGTACAACTAATAATGTTATTTTCTTTATATCATAACATACATTGAACATTGTATATCCAGAATATCAGTATAAGCACCATCATTATTGTAACATAAGTGAATACAACACCATGTTCAGTGAGAAGTTTTGCAGAGAAAATCTATGATACTTCTATCACAGCAACCTGAAGTTTGGTTGCACTGTTGACTTGGCTTTATCCTTAACCGTAGAACTGCCTGCGTAAATGGCTACTGTTTTACGCAATGTACGTAAATTTTTACGTAAGTTTTTAAATTA
>WUQG02103030.1:0-25665 GCA_011317285.2 Androctonus mauritanicus | reverse complement strand
GTTACCATTTTATATTTACGAGTATAATTATTCTTCGCGATGAATTTTCTCTGCGATGAATTTTCTTGAGATGAATTTTCTGCGATGAATTTTCCGGATCCTTGAGCAGTTTTATGGCAAGTCTCAATTCACTCAGTTAATCAGATTTGAGAGAGAGCATCATTTGCTAAAATATATAGCAATCAAACTGCTACAAAATATTCATGTTGCTTGAAGAAACTTATTCTGCCTATTGGACATTTATATACTAATGTATTTACAATTTAAGGATGTTTTTAAAATTCAAATGCTGTTTACAAATTATGGGGCTGCTTCGAAACAGGATTCTGTGAATAAAATTTTGCTAGAAATTCTTGTATATTAAGTACATGTTTGTTTATAGATGGATTATTTCTGTAAGCAAAATTATAATTTTAGTTATAGAAATAATTATTAAACTTAAACATTGTTTTTATGAAAATTTTTTTGTTGAGTTTACTATAGAAATGGCTGACACTTTAAACATGCTTATATACATTATATATAATGTAAGCTAATATTCTGTTATTAGATATGACACATTTTCACCCAAAAAGAAAAATAAATTTTTTACTTTGTTATAATTACATGGATTTAGCAATTCAAATTCTAATGTTAATTGTCTAATTTTATTGATTAATTATACAGCATAATAAATATATAATTTTTTTTATGATTGTCTCAAATGAAACTGATAACACTTCAGTTATTCTGATCAAAATATCTGTTTCTAAGAAAATTTCATGAGACATTACATAGAATTATGCTCATATGAAACTTACTATATTTAAAGACTTTTATCCACACAGCTATGTTCTGACACCTTAAGCAAGGAAGAATCAATAATGCTTATAAATTTATCACAAAATGGATATAATGATTTGTCATAGATTTAAAATTGTACGTAAAACTTATTAAAACTCTTTGCTGTTTGTGCAAAATAATCAAGTTTTAAAAATGTTTGTTCATAATGATCATTTTTCCCAGATCATCTGGAATAAACCCAGTTTTTGGTATAGTATATCTCATTAAATATCCCTGGAAAAAAATCATTGATTTTCTCATTTTCAATATGAAATTTTTTAAAATTTGTACATGAAATCAAATATTTGTAACATCGGATTTTTGGTAACATTGTTCAAAATGTAATTTGAAACATAATCTTAATCACATCAAGTCTATACTGACACTTGTCGAATTTGAACAGAAACATTTTTCAGTATCATTTTAATAAGTATTTTGGGTTTTTCGTAGTCTGATATTAGTTTACTTCAAATGTTTTACTAATTGATGATCTTATATATTTTACTGATTTTTATTTTCATATTTGTACTATGCGAAGAGTTGAATTTTCTCTTGGATTGCTGTGAATAGAAAATAGTCAGCCTATTCATGATGGAATACGAAATTATGTCAATTAATAATTATGAACTACTTTCAATACTATAACATAGTTCAGTAGGTCCGTGAACGTATTGTTTTAATTTGTCATTTCAGAGAAACAGATGAAATTTATTTTTGAATTTCCGTAAAACAATGAAAAATCCCTTAATTTTTTTGTCAAAAATTTGGCAAAAAAAAAATCGGTTAACTTTTCCTATTTATGCTTAAAAATATGCTCATAAACTTTATTTGATCATTGTTTGCTAATACATTTTGTGTGCACTGTGTTTAGTTGTTGTTAGATTCTCATGGTTTTTGGCTTATGAATTAATTTTTTGGCTAAATTAATCACATAAATTACACCTACTGTATGTTTATTATGTATAATTAATTTGATATTTCTCTAAAAACCAGTTTTAACAAATTTTTGGATCTTTATAATATGGTTGTTTTGAATGGCTTATTATATATAATTTAATTTTTTTATTTAGCGTGAATGTATAAGTGTTCATATTGGCCAAGCTGGTGTTCAAATTGGTAATGCCTGTTGGGAACTGTATTGTTTGGAACATGGCATTCAACCTGATGGACAAATGCCTAGTGATAAAATTATGGGTGGAGGAGATGATTCCTTCAATACATTTTTTAGTGAAACTGGAGCTGGAAAACATGTTCCAAGAGCTGTTTTTGTTGATTTAGAACCTACAGTGGTTGGTAAGTTTCTTACAAAATGAATTGTTACAAAATTTGTTTTATTTTATTTATCGAACTATTAAATATTTTTAGATGAGGTGCGTACTGGAACCTATCGTCAACTTTATCATCCAGAACAACTGATTTCAGGAAAAGAGGATGCTGCCAATAATTATGCCAGGGGACATTATACAATTGGAAAGGAAATGGTGGATCTTGTTTTAGATCGCATTCGTAAACTAGCTGATCAATGCACCGGACCTCAGGGATTTTTAATTTTCCATAGTTTTGGAGGTGACACAGGTTCTGGTTTTACATCCTTATTGATGGAAAGATTATCTGTGGATTATGGAAAAAAATCAAAATTAGAATTTTCCATTTATCCAACACCTCAGGTACTTTATTTAAATATTCAGATACATCATTATATATAGGCCTATAATGTGATTTAAATTTTTTTAAATTTTAAATATAGGTTTCCACTGCAGCTGTTGAACCGTACAACTCAATCTTAACAACCCACACAACATTAGAACATTCTGACTGTGCCTTTATGGTAGATAACGAAGCCATCTATGATATATGCCGGCGTAATCTGGATATAGAAAGACCTTCCTACACTAACTTGAATAGGTTAATAAGTCAAATTGTGTCTTCCATTACTGCCTCTCTTCGTTTTGATGGAGCCTTGAATGTTGATCTGACAGAATTTCAGACTAATTTAGTACCATATCCAAGGTATGGTTCACTTAAATATTTTGAATATTTGATTTATTATTACAATAATTAAATTAAATTCAAATCTATTGTAGAATACATTTTCCATTAGTCACTTATGCTCCTGTCATTTCTGCTGAAAAGGCATATCATGAACAATTGACTGTTGCAGAAATTACAAATGCTTGCTTTGAGCCTGCAAACCAAATGGTAAAATGTGATCCACGCCATGGCAAATATATGGCATGCTGTATGCTTTACAGGGGAGATGTGGTTCCTAAAGATGTGAATGCAGCAATTGCTGCCATAAAAACAAAAAGATCAATTCAGTTTGTGGATTGGTGTCCCACTGGTTTCAAGGTAAGCTGTGTAAAAATTAAATATTGTAAAACAAATACTGGAATATTTTAAGTAAATGAAACAATCTTTTTTTATAAATTTTTAAAAATCACTGCAAATGATCTGTAAAGACTTTTTTTTCATTTTTGTTTTTAAATTTATACAATAACAGTTACTGTCCTTCCTAATCACATGTATCCAAAATATAGCTGATTTCATTTTTAAATATCAATGGTTGGGAATGACTTCATATCTTACTAGTACAAGTAACATTTGTCTTTTTGTTTTAGGAATAGTAAATAGACCAGGTTTGGGAAACAAAATAACACAAAAACAAGCTTTAAAGCCGAACCGAAAACTTATTTAAAGGTACTTTGAGTTAAAACCTGAAAATACATGAAAGTTTTTGGTTTGACTTTGAAGCTTGTTTTTTGTTTTAGGAATGTTTACTGATGATGATTTTAAAAATTAGAATTTTTAATGATATTAGTTCTGCAGAACTACATAAAAATCAAATTTTATGTAAAAATTCAAATACAAAATTGGAGAAATTTCTCCCAACATAGTTCAGTATATTTCACTTTTAAAAACAAAATATTTGGAATCTTCCTTCCTGCAACTTTTTTATCAGATTCAATCTTGAAAGTCTCTAAAATTAAAATGTATCTTAATTTTGTCTTCAAAGTGTGATACATGCTGTTAATAATTTACATAAAATATTTCAGAATTTATATTTAGCACTTTTTTTTTAAAATTTTAATGCAGTCCAAATTTTTGAAAAATTGATTTTCTATTTAAAACAAAACAATTTAGAAAACCAATATTCAACCAACAATTGAATGATACAATATTCTTGTCACAAATATTTTTTCCTTAATTTTTTATCAAACTTTATTCTGTTCCATGGCATATTGTTATATGCAACAGTAAAATGATGTAATGTTTTCAAATGCTATATTTTTCAAGTTATAGCTTTGTGATGTGCACTTATATACATGGCATTTAAAGTGTGTAGTGGTGGTGATTGATAATACCAGCTGCATTTTACTGTTAAAATCATATTTTGCACAAAATTAGCTATAAAGATTATTTTTTGGTAGGCATGAAATTTGCAGATTCAAAATCAATTGATAACTTTCCACTTTTTTCCTCCTTAGTCAAAGCTAATAATTTTTAATTTGAAAATTAAAATTTAAGTTTTGAAGTTTCTAATAAAATTTTTAATTTTGTTAATGCTCTGTTTTTAAAGGTTAACTTTGTTATAGGTATTAAATATATAAAATTCATTTAATTAGCCTTAAAATATTGCACATATGAAAATTGGAAACAAACTGCACTTCAGAGAATACAGTAATAGCAATATGACAAATTTTACAATGAAACATGATGACAAAACACACTATATATAAATTTTAAGTTGACATTTGCTTCTAGTGAAATCAATTTTTGTTTAAATTTAGTTATCTGGAAATTTTATGAAATTTATTTCATAAGAGGAGTAAGTCAATTTTGCAAAATTATCTATTTCTGACGTACTATTATAAAAATACGTAAAATATTCTTAGCTAAAATTTCTGTTATAGCAATGGAACAACGATCTAAATGCATATTAGAAATTGTTTACTACGAAATAAGCAATCATAAGAATGCTATCAATATATAAAATGTTCTATATCAGAACGCAATGTAAATATTTTTATCAAAATATATTTTTATTGTGAAAAATGTAATAGTGTATTCTGAATAGCTGACCTTTAATTGCTGCTAGATATTAAATAATTTTAATACTGAAACAATTTACATAAATGAGATTTTAATAGACATAATTTTATTGAATTCCGTATCTTGCAGAACTAAATCTTTTTAGAATGTAGAAAATTTTTTAAATGAAATCAGTTTCTGCTTATTCAAATTTTGTTGTGATTTTTTTTTTTTTAAAATTGAGGTTTTAAAGTTTTCACACTGCCATTATATTTGTATTTATTAATGACACTTCAGAACCCACTATAATTAGTCTGCACTATTGGTTCATGGACAGTGAGTAGTCATCCTGGAGAATTGAAGAATGAAGTATGAATCTTAAGTTGTCTGGTTCCCTTCTAGAAAATTTGAGTGTTGAATCAAACTGTAGCCAGCCAGTAAGTGCTTTATCACATGGCCATCTAGCATTTTATTGCCAAGTTTCAAAACAATGTTGTCACATAATTTTCCTTAATCTTTGGTCTAGACAAAATCATTTTCATATTTTGAGAGTATAATTGTAAATAATTGTAAAGATGAAATAAGTTCATAGACAAATAACCTTTTAATTTCTTTCCATTGTCCAATAACTCTATTTGAAGCTATCAGAATAAAATCTCAGTGCTATTAAGAATTGCTGAAAACACTTCCTATTTAATATATCTGTGTGAAGTTTTTATTTTTGACTAGTCAAATCTTGTTCTATTTCAGGAATATTCTTTTATAAAAAGCTTTACCAATCAAAAATTAGTTTTTCATTTACAGTAAATATTAGGTGCAGAATAGTATATCAAAAATGCAGTTCTAAGTATGCTTCATTAGTGCCTGCTCACTGTCACATTTTGACAATTACGTATCTCTAGGTTAATTTGTCAAAATTTGTAAGCAGAGCAATATAGGAAAACATTTCTCTACAATTTTTTAGAATTAACATTATAATTATCTACCTATCATCATGTTTTCAAATTTTTATTCTTCTATAAAATGGCTAATTAGAAAATAAACAATTGGAATGCAATAATTTGAATTTTTCTTTAATGCAATCCTTTCAATATCGTTCTTAAATATCCTAGTGTTTTGATACTTGATACCTCCTAGAAAGTTGCTAATTAAAACTTAACACTTACCTAAGCAAGTCTAATTACTTTTTAGACTATTGTGTGTTTTAAATTTGTACATAAGACTATTGTATATATGCTAAATTCATGTTTTTTAATTTTTCTGTAGGTTGGAATAAATTATCAGCCACCAACTACTGTTCCTGGAGGTGATTTGGCAAAGGTGCCCAGAGCAGTTTGTATGCTGTCTAATACTACTGCTATTGCAGAAGCTTGGGCTAGATTAGATCACAAATTTGATCTCATGTATGCCAAACGTGCCTTTGTACACTGGTATGTTGGAGAAGGAATGGAAGAAGGTGAATTTTCAGAAGCAAGAGAAGATTTAGCTGCTCTGGAGAAAGATTATGAAGAAGTGGGAATGGATTCTTTGGAAGGTGGTGAAGAAGAGGGGGAAGAATATTAATTTATGCATTTTGGAAATATGCTAATAATGCAAGTTTCAATGATTATTTTTCATTTTTCACTTTTTTAAGTGTTAAATAAAACTTGCAATTGATTTTTGCAAATTATAAAAGTGTGTGAGAATTTTTATTTCAAAACACATTTTCAAAAATTTTTTTAATAATAATCTTTTAAATTCCTTTTTATTAATCTGCTTTATCTGAAAGTACTATATTAAAAATATTTAATGCGACTTTTTTATGGTGGTTTACTTGTTTATATATTTGAAAGATTCAAGTGAGTTTTCCAAGATGGCAATCTTATTTAATTCCTTAAAAATTATACAAAATATTTAAGCAAATTTTAATGTTTTGTTGGCTGATACCTTATTTCAAGGTGGTGTGATAAACCTACTGATAACTTTTACCATCTTAGATATGAAATTTTACTTTTATATTAAGCTATCACTAATGGAAAATTCAAAATTTGAATTTGGAACTCTAGACAGTGAATTCTGTAATTAGTTGTGTATAGTGACACAATATTATAGTGAATTTAACAGATTTAAGTTAGAGTAGTTCTCTATCAACAAGAAAGATGAAAAAATTTAGCATTTTATAGCATTTTCAGATTGGTTTTCTGCTATTGATATACCTAACTCAAATTTAAGATCTTGTCTACACAAATATGATTAACAACAGATGTATTCAAATTTGAACTATGACAATTTATCACCATTGCCATTGTTTTAACACAATTAAGATTATGCAATATTTTGGCTAATTAGTTTTTCAAAATTGAATTTTCTAGATTTTTGATATATTCTGTTACTGTAGATTGCCATAGAAAAGATGGGAATAAAATTTTTCAATGTAAAGTATGAATGAAATTTTTAAAGATCTAAATTTTTCACTTTACACTTTTATTAAGAAGTATCTACCAATAATGTATTTAAATAAGTGTAATAAGTATTATACAGACTAGCTCAAAGAAACAGTTATATTGGCCAAAGAAAGTGGAATGAGATTCTTTGCCATTTTTGCTGTTTTTTCAAAATTTAAGGACACTAAAAATTCATTTTAAATACTGTTTAGATGCTTAAATTTTAAAGATCACGCCAGTATGTATTTTCAATTCAAAGGACAAAGCTGGGAATGAGTCATTTAATACTAATTCTCTATTTTCAATATTGTGGGGAATTAAAATCCTCCAAAACAGTGATAAAGTAATACTCATATTTTAAAATTGATAGTAAATATTTATATTTTTAATTGCAGAGGAAATATTTGGAATAATTTTTCGTCTGCAAAGAGTAGAGATATTTTTCATAAAGCAGAGTTTTTTTAATAGTTTAGGTGGACAAATATTTTCCCCCTGCATAGGTTTTTGAATATTTTAGAATTATTGAATCATAGTGGAAAATAACATGCAGCCAAAAACAACTAAATCTTAAAATTTTTAAGCAATAAAGTCGAATATTCAAGTTACTGTAGTCACAGCAAAAATGGAATATATAAAATAAGATAATTGTTCAGTTATAAGTATAGTATATTTAAAAGCAATTCTTACAGTAAGTTTTAAAATTAAAAATTGCATCAAAATTTTCAAAAATTTTGAATTTACAAATCAAATATATTCTAAATTATTACATAAGGTTAATTTGAACTACAGTCTATTAAGACTGGGTGCCATCAGTCTAGTTAATTTTTAAATTTGGATTAAGATAGCACCACGTAGTAACATAAACTATAATTTTCCTAAATAAAATTTTGCCATCAAACGGGATCTTTTTGGATAGCGTCCCAACACCGTACCAGTTAACCTTGCCGGATACCATGGCAGTCTAATTTGGAAACTTATTGGACTGTCAATCTGACTTGAGTCAAGTCTATTCAGGTTTGCCATGAAGTTTTGTGGCTATGCAGATAGCCTGGGAGCCTGATCCAATAAGTTTCCAAATCAAACGAGTTTCTTAAATGGAATTCTTACGGATGCACAATAGTCTAACTGTTAAGATATTAAGGCGCTATCCCAAAGATCCCGGTGCCATGGCAAAAATTTTACTTCTGGTAAATTAATTTATTAATTACTAGATGGCGCTACCGTAGCCAAAATTTAAAAATTAACTCGAATGACGATGGCACCACAACCTTGGTTTCAATATAATTAAAATTTAATTCTAAATTATTAAACGACAGGTTAATTTGGTTTAGAATGTTTGTAGATATTTCTCTAGTTTCAATTAGTTTCGAATTTTTTATATTCACTTTTCTATAAGTGCTACCAAACTTATTTTTTTTACAGTATTATACACTAGTACTGTCTATAAAATTTCAATTTTACTATAAATTTTTGCTAAAAGCATTGTTTTAACAAAAATTTCTGAAATTTGTTTTAATATCTCAACTATTTATTTATTAGTTAAAATACTACTAAAAACCCAATTATTGTATATATGGATTGTGTGTTTTTAAACTTAATAGATTCAGTAGCAGATAAATCATGTTGGTGCTAAGTATTTAAAGAAAATGGTATCTAACGACAAAGAAACGAAGTTAATCTTTCGTATTATTGGAATGTAAAGAAAAAAGAGAATTCCTAAATACTACACACACAATATATATATATATATAGCTACGTATGGATTTTATGAATAATATACATTTAAAATGATATATGAGAACATAGGTTATACTACATAAATGTACTGTTTTATTTTGAAATATCAGGCCATCCCAAAAATAATCTCTCATATCTTTTTAGTATTAATTTATATTCTCCATCTGAATCAATAATACGTTTCTAATGTTAACACTTCATATTTAGACAAGTTAAGACACGTTTGAACAAGTACAATATAAAAATACATTAGACTGTATCAGATCATCCTAAAGGTAATTACAAACAACGGCTATGCAGCTAACTTACAGCTATCGAGGCCCGGGGCAGAAGTCTCCCTAGGGCCCTCCTAATTGGAATGATCATATTAAGGTGTGTTGTCAAATTGTACAACTTTTAATAAATTTTTCCTTAGATTTAAATTTGTTTAGTTTGTAACAGTAGTTGACACACGCTTACCCATCCACTTTCTGCACATAGAGCCATATCTACCATCCGGGTGGCGCAAGAGAGCGGGCGCATGGCTAGAGGGGTGGAAAACTGCTCGTATCTTACAAAATTATAGCATCAGCGCTTCTAACATAAACATGGCACATTATACGTAATCATCCTCCCAGAATACAAAGTCCTTTTTTATATTCCTACATATAGGTACATATATGTAAAACTTAAGGTTCTTCGGGGCCAGGGGGTTGATCAGAGGCCCGGGACAGGGTCCGCTCCCTTGATACGCCACTGATTACAAAATTGCACAGCAGTATATAGATCGCTTCAACATCAATCTCAAAATCTATTACACTTTTCGTAATGGATTTTGAGATTAATGTTTGAAGCATGTGTCCAAATCTCTCCATATTTTATAATTTGATCATTAACGTGAGTCGCTTTTTGCGAGGAAATTTTTAGCTAAACTGCATATTGGGCTGTAGAAAATGCTCGTATTAATGCGAACTACATATAATTTTAATAATTTTAGAACTTAGCAAGAAAAAAATATATTCTATAAAAACTCATTTAATATCTTCAGAATTGAAATGCAATATTTAAAAAATCGATTTTTCTTAATATTTTAAGAATGAAACGTTGGTTAATGCCATTAAAAGCCTAAATTAACTCACAATTTTATGTTATAGGCAAGTTTGCAGAAACCAATATTTATTTTTTTTATAATTGCGTTTTTTTTTTTTTTTTTTTTTTTTAACGATAACCTTCTACTTAAATTAATGCTTGAATATTTTTTCGTAAAAATAAAATATTGATGCTTATACAATTTTTGCAAGTTCCGTATTTTAAATTGTATCGCAGAAGTACTAGCACACATCAACTTAAATGCATATCTCCAAGAATACTTGCAGAGTTTGAGTTCAATTAATAACAAAACGCATTTTTATAAATATATTTTTATGGTAAAGTGAAGATTTATTCAGTTAAATATCAAAAAAGAGGTTATTTTCCAATATTTATTACATATTGTAGTTTTATAACAAAATCACAAAGATGAAAATATAAGAAATATCCTCCTGTGACGTATCCAAACATCTCTTATCTCGTACTGTATGCCATGCCAATGTATCTGATACTGGCATTTATATTTTATCGAATTAAAATACTCCAAATTTTGTAGTAAAGGAAGAGATGTACGAAAGGAAAAACAGTTCCAATGCACACTATAATCACTTCTCAAATTACCTTTCCTTTTATCAGGTCATCCCAGAAAGTCTTTTTTTTTATATATATTATACTTGTTCAAACATGTCTCGACTTGCCTAAACATGAATTTTTAAAGCTCAACATTAATTCAAATGGAGAATATATATATATATAAAATTTTTAACAAGTGATTTATTTTTTATATCCTTTCAAAACCTAATGCTAAAAACGACATTAATTTTAGGATGACTTGATATATATGAATAGACATGTGCAGCTTGACACGAAAAAATAAGGAAAACAGATTTTCGATTTAAAAAAAATGGTACCGAATTCTTCAATTTAATTCAGTTTTATCATTTTAATTCTCCAGCATCTTGTTCAGAAATTTGTCTTACTTTTTATTTCACTAGATGAAAACAATGGCATTCGATATAATTTTTCAATGTTCTAAACTTGCTTGCAGTTGCAAGCTATACAGATTCAAGCATAAAATTTGAAATGAGATATATTCAGGTTATATATATATAACGGAGGTTATATATATATAACAGATATATATAACGGAGGAATAATTATAATCTCAAGTTTTTCTTATTCAGCATTTACATTTGAGTGCAAATAATTCTTCAAATAGTCACCTGTTTGAAAACTGAAAAAATCAAGAAAAATTCTACAGGTAGTTGTTCTAATGGGATGAAAAGCAAATTTTCATGGATAATATTTTAATACCTTTTCGTTGTAAGGAATTCAGAAACCACATTTGTTGGGTACTATAAAAGACGTGGATTCATAATTTCCATTACTAATAATTAAATCTACTGAATTGGATTTGATGCTATTTTCAAGATCAATTTAACAATTCGAAAAATAAGACAGTAAGAATAATTTCATATTTATTACAGTCTATATTACCCCTTAAGAAGTCCAATATACAAAAAATGAAGGTGGTAGAAATGAGAATGTTGAGATGGATATGCGGAGTGACACGAGCAGATAGGATTAGAAATAAGCACATCCGAGAAACAGTGAAGATTACAGATATTGCAAGTAAAATCCAAGAAAGTAGACTGAGATTGTTTGGCCATGTAATGAGAAGAGACGAGGACTACACTGGCAAAAGAGTTATGAACATGAAAGTTGAAGGAAGGAGGAAAAGAGAATGATCCAAGAGAAGATGGCAAAATATTCTGGATGAAAATCTGAGAACAGAGTCTCGGAAAGGAGTGGACAAAGGACAAAGCTCATCAAAAACAATGATCCCATTTAGTAATGGGAAAAGCTTAAGATAAAGAAGAAGATTCTTACTATCTATATTAGTGTTGGAATCAACACAAATTTCTCTAATTTCTTTTAATAAGTATTGCATTGCAACGCGTTTAATCTAGAAATATCAGAGGTAGAAATAAATTTTCATGCTTACAAAATACCAGAAGCAAGCATTTCTGACAGTTCCAGTGCCTTTCAGAGAAAATGCGAGAGCTGGATTAGCTAATATTTTTGAGGCCTTTCAAAATTTAAAATAAAACTATGGACAAGAAGATAGAAAACAATTATATTTAATATTTACTTCACAGAAGCTTGATAATTGATAAAATATATACTGGTAAAAGGCCCCTAAAATCGTGAGGCCCGAAGCAGCCGCTCGTCTTGCCCCTCTCGGATAGGCACTGGTCAATTCTATTTTATATTCACAATTAATCATTATAATACACATTTCTTTGTCTACTCATTGAAAGCAAAATATTTGCTAAAGTATACATATTGATACAGCTGATCACAATGCAAGCATAAATTATTTTGTAAACAGAAGTCATTGAACTTCTACAGAAAGCATATGTTAATGTTTTTTTTCCTCTCTCTCTTTTTGCAGAGTTTATAAAACACTGTCTTATATCTACTGCAAATGTTTTCCATCGGATGAAATGCGGTTTAGTAATACTTTCCTATAATTTCAAGGATGAGACTCAGCAACATCACAAAATCATTATAAAGTTTAATTAATCAGAATGGTTATTTATTATAGATTAACTGTTATAATCATGCAATAAACATAATTATTCAAGTATTTAATTAATTTTTTTTTATTCTAACAAATGAGTTTCACAGAATGGTGATTATATCTTCTAAATAATTTAAATAAAATGCTTTTCTTTATTTATTCATATAGAAACCAAGTAAAGGATTAAAACTTACATTCTAAATTTTAATACGGATTCACACGAACGACAAAAGAAGGATGACAGGTACGCCAACATAAAAATTTCTTCAGGTGATTAAATTTACATGAACCACCTCTAACAAATTCTTTTTGTAATGTCAGAATTAAACGTGAAAAATTGTAAGAGATACAGAAAACTGATAAAAATATGTACAACAGAGATGATTTGCTTATTTACGCAGACTTTCCCCGTTTGAAACGTATTTTACTACGAGGAACAGATTTAAAAATAAACTAGCGGATGGCATTTTTACTAACATACAGAATGACTTATGAATATCGTTAATCCGTAGTACAGAAGTGGAATCCCGAATTTTTTTTTCGACCTCCTTAAGAGATGTTAATTTTAGAAATCCTTCGTTTCCGCGGTTTTTATGCCACTAAAGTATATATAATAAATTTTAAATACGTTATGATTTGAGTTAATATGGATAAAAATTATGACTCGATGACGCGTTTAAACGATAACCCGCTGATACGGTGAATTTTATTGTTGTAGATCCTGAAAATCAAGAAAAAAATTAGTGCAGTTTAAACAAATGTCTCGTATTAATATTATAATTAAAACTAATTCGAGATAAATTATATATCTTAGGAATAAATATTACAATACGATTTTTTTGCACGTTGGGGATGTACCATAGATAATTTGCAACGTTATCAATCTTCCGCCGAATTTGTTACCGAGTGTATGCATTATATGCAAACTACACGATAACAGATGACCTATTTTATCAAATTATTTTGCCAAATGCGTATTTACGTGGGTTAAATTCATAACTTGATTTAATAAAAAAAAAAACATGAAGGTTAAGCTAAAAACATAGCTACTTGTTCCGTTTATCATCCCTTCATATCTTTGCAAATTACAAAAGAAACTATACGCTTATCTATTGCACATCGCTTCCTATTTACGATTCAAATCTTCAAAAAATTTATCTAAATTACCAATGCCTCGAGTATCGAAAATTTAACTTAATTGCCAATGCCTGGAGTATCAGAAACTTGACTAAATTACCAATGCCTGGAGTGTCAGAAACTTGACTAAATCACCCATGCCTGGAGTGTCAAAAATTTAACTACATTACTAATGCCTGAAGTATCAAAATTTGACTAAATTTCCAATTCCTGAATGTCAGAATTTGACTAAATCACCCAGGCCTGCATTGTCAGAAATTTAACTAAATTTCCAATTCCTGAGTATCAGAATTTGACTAAATCACCCATGTCTGGAGTGTCAGAAATTTAACCAATTACTAATGCCTGGAGTATCAAAACTTCACTAAATTTCCAATTCCTGAGTATCGCAAATTTGACTAAATTACGCTAATGCCTGAAATATCAGAAATTTAATTAAATTACTAATGCTTGGAGTATCGGAAATTTGACTAAATTATTAATGCCTAGCGTATCAGAAATAAGAAACGTTCATTGGTATCAGGTGCAAGCGCCTTACGGAGAAGGAAGTGTTGGTCTTCCTAAGCTATGCGCTTTCAGAGGGCGTATAGAGTTTCCATAACAGAACTGGTGAACTTTTATGTTTAGACTCGTTTATCGGGCGTAAGGAACGGCATACGTAGGTGCTGAGCATTTCCTAGATAAATCTTACCTGACGAATTATTTTTAAAATTTTAAAATGGCAAATTTTGTTGCTGATAAGTCGTCTGACATAATTTTTCATTCAGAAACCACGAATAGGTTAGAGGAGTGGGCGGTGACGCCAGACGCTCAGCAGGATCGTTAATTATAAAGACGAGTTTGGTAGCTACTATTTTTAATTAGTTTTTGTGTCGGATGTGTTTTAAAAAACATTTTCGACGGTAGATTAAACATCCACGCCAAAATATAAAAATGTTTAAAAATCTGAGAATATGGCGAAAGAGAAAGCGAGTAGATGCTCGAACACAGAAGTTGTTCACCCACATGATCTAATTAGAATTCCAGTAGGTAATAAACAAACGAGGAGAAAAGGCAAAACATGGATATCGATGTGACTATTTCCGTCAGTTGTAATAACCTGTTTGCCTATCTGGTCTGTTCGATATATAAAGTATTTGGAAGTTCGCACGCGTTTGACAGATTTAATGCTGAAGGAAAAAAATCCAGAGCGGTTCCATTCTCTAAAACATTACACTAGCAGTTTCGATTGGCAATAAAATGTTTACGAGTAAATTTAAATGCGAACAGAGATCGAGCCGAGAGCAAAAGGAGGAAAAAAAAAGAGGATGAATAAAAACAAACACGAAAGGATAAAGAAAGAAAAAAAAATCTGATCTGAAGAGTAAACGATCTTCAGTTTATTTCTGAGAAAAGATTATCTAAGTGATATTAAAAAAATGTATATAAAATTACAAAGAAAGCGAAACGAATAAAAAAAAAAAAAAATATGCAAAATATTTTAAGATTAAGAAAATATGTTTACAGAGAAGGAAAAAAATATACTAAAATTATATTTAAAAAATAAGAAAAATTAACTGTAGGATGCAGTTGGTTATTTTACATTTTTTGCAATATTTCACTTCAATATATCTGGAAAAATATAAAATAACAATCTGGATTTTTTCGATATTTCACTTCAATATACCTGAAAAAATGTAAAATAACAACCGGCATTTTTTCAATATTTCATTTCAATATACCTGAAAAAATGTAAAATAACAACCTGCATTTTTTTCAATATTTCACTTCAATATACCTGAAAAAATGTAAAATAACAACCTGCATTTTTTTTCAACATTTCACTTCAATATACCTGAAAAAAATGTAAAATAACAACCTGCATTTTTTTTCAATATTTCACTTCAATGTCAAAGTAAAATATTGAAAAAAACGTAAATTGACAAACTGCATCCTACAGTTAATTTTTCTTATTTTTTAAATATAATTTTAGCATATTTTTTCCTTCTCTGTAAACGTATTTTCTTAGATCTTAACATACAGATAATTGTTATTTGAAATGTTTATTTTACATTTTTTTTAAGTGAAATATTGAATTTTAAATTTATATATATATCATTTTTGTATGCCAGGAAGTTTATACCCACTAAACTCGAAACAAAATTGTATATTTTTCTTCTCGACGTTACGACTGTTGGGCTACTTTTAAGCTATAAAGGATTCATTCATACCCGAACAGCAAGAAAATTACTTCCTTACGCGTTTTTATCGAATTTTTAAAATATTATAAAAACAAAACTAAAATAAAAAAATAAAGGATTTCGGCGGCAAAGAGGATAAAAAACAAGAGGCATTTGTTATCTGTTCCAATCTATTTTTAAGTTACGAATGGGAGAGAGAAAAAAAAAAAAACAGCATACAAAAGTATCGCCTGTAGCTACGTGAAAGATCGTTGCGCTTGTTATCTAGCAGCGCTTTTTTTAAACAGTGGCAATTTTTTATCGTCGTTTCTTCTTGTTCCTCAAGACGTTTTGAGAGAATAAATATTATAAAACGTCTATATAGGTTTATAAACTATAACCATTATTGTAAATCATCGATAGCAAGCACCACACATGCACGTCAGAACCGGTTACACTACTGAGTGCGTGTGACGTTTACGGAAATGACAAATTGCCACTTCCTATACGTTTCGTAGTATTCCGAGTTGGTCATTGAAGATGGCCAGGTGTCGTCGTTTAGCACTGATTGGGGTGTAGCGAATGTTTAAAACTTTACACAAATACAGCATCTGTGGAGGAGGAAACATTCACCTGACCTTAAGAGGCAATGTAGCGGGACTGGAGGAGTGGACGCTACATCTACACATCTAACTGGTTTCGAAACTGGTTCTTTATTACATGATCTGTATTTCTTACGGTTCATTTTATAGTCAGTCGAGAGTTTGTTAAGTACGGGTTGAAAGTTATCCCACTCTAACAGAACAGAAGCATGAGAAGAAGTAAACTGCAAACATTGACCTTGCAGGTAAGTTCGTTTATCGCCCATTTACTAGTAAACCTACGGTTCTAATGTGTGCAAACACGTTAAGAGGTAGCGCAGTCGAATTTTTATCCTTATACCCGAACAGGAAAAGTGTACACTGGTTGAGGTTATCGATGAATTTTAAACACCCATAATCGTAAAATTTTAAATATAGCATTTAATAGATTATAGATAAGAAAAGAATGAGGCAAAGTCCGAAAATTTCACGTTTACCGTGTGAAAATGCGAAAAATTAGTGTTTCATAAACCAAGCTACTCGTTTCAAGGCGTGAATATAACAATGAAATTTCCTTTTTTGCTGTTTCTTTATTTATCTAGCAGGAAAATATGGCTTCTGACATGTCACAACAGAATCGAACATTTGATCGCTGTGTGATAATTTATAGCATAAACGCCTTCTAAATATTAACCAAGAGAAGGAAAACGCTTAAATAGTAAAATATATTCATCACGATGGTAATTTTTCGTGTCCTCAATCGAGTGTCCTAGTAAAAAAAAAATGTTACTGAACCAGCACGCACGCTGCCGTGTTTCTTTAGAGTTCTTTGGTCACATCATAGTAATTTTACGAGTGTTTCCGTTCAGAAACACTCCTAAAAAACAATAAAAAACTATCCAGACGATTCAAAATTACGTAATTTTTACCAATGCATAATTTAATCCATCCACAAAACGAGAGGCGAGTAAAATCCATTACTGCTCATGGTTATTATTATCCTGAAGATTTAACATCAGTGTTCACGTAAATGGATATATATATATACATACTTTAATATTTAGGTTGTTGTTATCCTTGACAAATATGTTTGTTTATCAAGTCAAGGAAGCTCTTGAAAACAAAATTGAATCAAGGTTACATTCTTTTCATCTATTTATTGTTTTTCAACAAGATTAATAGAGAGAATAGAGAGATAACTGTCGGTATCGTTTAATTTTTAACAGATCTAGAGATGATCTTGTCATCATTCATCAACTAGAGACAAGTTTCTACATAAAAAAAAATTATCAGCAATCCTATATAAACAAGGTTAAGTTCTCATAGTGATGCGTTAGTAATCTTTTACACAGAGTGTGCCATAAACCTTTCGTTTTCAAGATGTATGTGAACGTTTTTTTTTCTTATTGTTTCTATTCTGATAGACATAACAGATGTGTCTTTCGATTAATGTAGCTGTACAGGTCGTAGTATAGCCTAGAGGTTAAGTAATCCATTATGTACAGATGTCCTAATTTCCGGTTGTTTTATAGCAACATTACCATAACTAGACGCTTATTAAATAGATATATTTACGTCTGGATGAATTAAAAAAAATTATAAAAAATTTGCTAGAGTTTCGTTGCGTTTAATCTTTTAATAAAATATGACGTAATGCGATGTAGTTTTTTTTATTTATTTTATACTTTCAGGTGGATTTATAATCCGAAGAATCATGTCTGTCATCTGTCAAACTTTCATACAAAACTCGTGGAAGAAAGATTTATGCTCTAACTGCTTCAAAACGTTAGCCGATCATCGACAATCGAGAGATAAGAGTCGTTACTATCTCCACACCGCCACTCCTTATCACAGTCATCAATACACCGATCCTACAGAGTGGAAGTACGTGTTTAACAACGACAAAACACCCAAAAATCGAACGTGGTCCATACCGAAAGTGACCAACATACTAAAAGATGACAGAAACCAAAATGGTAGAGCTGTTGCGTTTTTAGATCAGGATCCGATCATCATCGGTTATGGAGGAGACGATTACTACTCCGATGAAGAGGAGTTATGGGATGTGCTATCTGATGATGGAGAGTTTAATCTAGATAAGTTCGACGAAACAGACGAAGACAGGGCCATCAGCAAGATGACCAAAGAAAACACTCGATTCAACACGCATATAAAAGAGGAAGCCAGGAAAGCCATCCGTTACGAACCAGTCTATATGGATAGAAGGGTGACTAGAATTGACGACAGTTATAATAAATTCAGTTATAACGATAACAGTTGGAAATATAATAATTCCGACAGGCAGAGAAACTTTGGTGATCTGCCTAAACCTTACTATTTGCCACGCGTTTCCATCGGTTCGCAGAGTTCTTCCAGTACTTGCTCAAATTCTTCCGTCCAGAGCGGAAAACAAAGCAGATCGGAAGTTTCGGCCTTACATAAGAGTAATTCCAAACTAGAATTGCCGGAAAAGGAGGCTATCTTGAGGAGTAATAGCCCAGATAGGAGATATCAATCGAGTCCCGTGAACGAGAGATGCGATAGCAGGTTAAGTACTTCGAATACTGATAACGCTAGTTTTGTGGCTGCTAAACTTAAAACTGTTCCGGATAATGAGGTTAAAGGTGCTGTGAAAACTGTAGAAAGTAGCGTAATTGACTCCAATGGTATCTCGCTGGATGACGATGAAGGGAATGATAACAAAGATGATCTGGACGAAAGTAATGATAAAACAGATTCGGTTCGACCCGATATTTCACCTGTTGGAGATAAGCAGATTTCACCAGAACAACCGCTTTCCCGATCAGAAAGTGAGAAGGAAGATTCCGAAGTGTCTTCCAAACCAGAAATTATATTAGAGCCTGTTGCAGTTCCGTATAAAAACACCGAATCCGAACCAGATCCAAAAAATAGTGACAAGGTGACAGAAACCGGTGCTGAACATCAAAACAACGATTCTGTTCACTACGCCGTTAGCAATTCCATAAAGGAACCTGTTGCTGCAGAGAATCATTACGCCGTTAGTGCAATTTTTGAGGAATCTCAGAGAAAACTGACTTCCGTTCCGGACAGAGAAACAAAATTAGCAGCTTTAGCGATAGAACTCGAACAGGTTCGCCACGAGCAACGGAAAAACGTTTCTTCGGAAAGCGTCAGCATCGAAGATTTGACCTCTAAATCGACACGACATCAGAAACGCATAACCGAAACTGAAAAACAAGAAGAAACCCAGAAAAGCAAAAAGAGCAAATTTTCTTTAAAGAAACTTCTGAAACGTAACAAAGATAGCGAAAACGCGGATTCGAATTGCAAAACTTGGAAACACGGTGATTACGATAAATCCACTTTGAGATTAAAAATAATTCATCCAATGGATTTAGCGGAGGCATTGTGCAACAATTCTACTATCGAATCAGAAGAAACTGTGGCCAATGACACATTGCAAACAATCAAATTGGAGAACGAACTAAGTGCTACTACTGCTGCTCAGTCATGCAAACAGGTGAGGTTCTTTTTTTTCACGTAAATCGATAAGTTATGTTCTTAAACCTTTCGCGAAACGTACCTTTTGTTTTTTTTTTATCGATAATGAAAGCTTTACGCATTGTTCGATGCAAAAATCAGGAAAATTTTGAGGATAATGGTTCGAAAACAGAGAAACTCGAGTGAAAATTTTTTTCATATATTGTACTAAATTTTCCCTAACTGAAAATTTACTCGAATTCTCGAAAACATTCAAACTAACCTTTCAAAACCCAAATTGTTCTCGTTTTTAACTGAATTAAAATACTTTGTTGATACAGTTGCTATTTTTATTATTTTAAATTACTCAGGTAAAAATAAAAATATGTTCGGTTTATAATTATTCATGCTTTTTTTTAAATTGTTGTTTCGTAACAGGAAATACCATCAACCTCTCCTCAAACTAGTCAACCTTCATCAGTAACTCATTCCACCAACCGTAACCGTAAAAACAGTGCAAAGTCGGATAGACCCACTAATCCACCACCACCACCAAAATGCAATCCAGTTCGTCCAAAATCTGTAGATTTTCTAGATTTAACAATTCCGCTGAAGAACGGATTACCGATGGTAATTCCAGTTTAATGATTTTGAACAGATTAGGTAACATTAACATATTTATCAAAAGATATTATTTTACACAGGAAATATCTACACGAAACCATCAAGAACAGATTTACGACGTTCCAAAGAATCTGAAACAACAAAAGAATACAGAAGAGAAAAAAGGTCAGTGATTTTTTTTGTTTTGTTTTGTTTGGATGGTGAAATATTGTTCTGCTTAGGCATAATACTTGAAGAATAAAAAGAAATCAAACTACACTACAGAAAAATCACGATAGTTAGACTAGGTGGAGCACCTAAACAACACTTTTAACCCAAAAATAACCAGTTCGAAGAGTAATTTTTTTAAGACAACCTTTCATTGATGTCGACCTATTTTCGAAGCAATTTGTGGCGTAATAACGAATCGTGAAGTGGATTTTGTATGGCGATTATCTATCAATAAGTTAAATTATAGTCATAAAGAGATATTTTTGGTACTTAATGGGTGCTTTGCTATTCTAATTCTCATATGCGATCGTTTAACAATGGAAACAAACTTCGGTCTGTAGTGTTTACATATCTAAAATAATTTCTTTATTAATAAATTAATACAATTTTTAGATTTTAAAACATCAGAAGACGACAACCAGAAGGTGATGAATAATTCGAAAGATAACGAATCGCCAAAATCGAAGAGTGGAACAAACTTGGTAACTAAATAAACTTGAATAGAATCGGATTGGTATTCGTGTTCATAGGTAGTAATCTTTGTAGTGATGTTCCTATTCCAGC
Organism: Androctonus mauritanicus; assembly: GCA_011317285.2. Classification (NCBI taxonomy): domain Eukaryota; kingdom Metazoa; phylum Arthropoda; class Arachnida; order Scorpiones; family Buthidae; genus Androctonus; species Androctonus mauritanicus. Next base: position 4,265 of record WUQG02103030.1, on the reverse strand, counting down.
CTGCTCCTGATCCTACTCAAAATAACTGGAAGAACATGAATGGCTTTCAGGAAACAAACCAAGAATCGCACTTGAATCAAAACGATCAAAATGCTGACCATGTTAAAAAGGAAGTCAACAAAACACCCAAAGCGTGGATAACATTAGAACATAGTTACGCTGTGGTTACAGCAGCTAATCATGAAGTTCTCTCGAAGTTCCTCGATACTGTAAGTTTAATTGATTGTATACTTTTTCTATAGTTTAAGCTTGCTTAATATTGATTATTCGATATAGGCAGCTGAAGAAAGGTCTCAACAATTATGGAAACCCGAAAATTGTTCTTTAAACTGGAACGATTTCGAATTGGTGTCTAATCAACCTGTTAAAACACTGCACGACAAACTTTTCTTCGATGCTGTTTTCAGACATGGTCTTAGAACTGAAGTCACTTTAATGGTAATTATAATTGTTATTTACCATCATAAAAACTATAAACTAATGAGTCTTGAAGAAAATCTTTTTATTTTAACAGGTAACTAAGAAAACACTTCATCCCGTTCCATACGGGAAGGGTGAATCTACTTATCCTGTTCTTGGTTTCTTTCTGGATAATTTTCCACAGGAAATTACGACAAATGGTGTTTCAATTGATTCTCCAACAAATGTACACATTTTACAACGTTCCGAGATGGAAACACTGGAGAATTATTTTTCATCGTCAAATACAGACGTGGATTTAACAACAGAAAAGACGTTCATTCTTCTACAGCTAGTTCACTTTTTAAAAATATTCCAGGCGAGAAATTTAAGGGGTATACCGGAATTGAAAAATATTTTTCTCTCTAAAAAGGATAAAGAATTAAATAAGGTGGTTTTCCTGAACAATTCGGATTCGTCTAACAATCAAGAAAAAGTGTCTCTGTGCCAATTCGCTCTAACCGTAGCCAAAAATTTATTTCACTTCAACTCTTTGGATGACATATCTTCGAGTTCTTACATACCGCCAACACATAAGAAGATATTCATTAACTTCATGCGTCTGTTAACGCAAGAAAAATCCTTCTCTCTCATGCAATCTCAAGGATTTATCGAATACGCCTTGTGGGGTCCGATCAACGTGGTACAAAATTGCAAAAGAAGTCAACAAGAAATGGACATCACTTTACAAAGATGGCTAGATACAGAAAGAGCCAAATGCCTTAAATTACTCGTCAGAACTCTGTGCACTCCAAATGTGGTTACTTTTCTAATATCTTATGATGAATATCATGCGGAATTCCTCCTGAAAACCAGTGTCAGGAGCCTTAGAGAGGTTGCAATAAAATCTTAACCCCATGTAAATACATAATAGCTCTTAATATATGTATAATTCTACGCGGGTGCCATTCAGTGGCCACAAATGACAGCACAGATACTGCAGGCTTTCAATCTGCCAAAGTTTTAACGCGAAATTGTTTATACATACTGTACATTGTTATATATTGAATAAAATATTTTATAATGCTTTGTTGATATTTTCTCCATGAATTATTTGTTTTAAACATCTTGTTAAAGACAATCCCAAAACACGGATACTGAAACCATTATGTAACTTGTGTCTTGGTTATGTGACAACTGACAATTGCTTTTATTTTCCACGCTCTACTTAGATTATTGAAATTAAACAATAGCCTACTAACACTTTATGCAAGGTGTTAGTTGACTGCAAGTAAATTAGGCACTGTAACAGTCATGGAAAATTCTATAACGGAAACAAGCTTAATGAACTGTGACACGGATGTTATCCTGTATTTAATATTTAATTACGACAGTGATGAGTAGAACGGATGTCAGTGTCAATACGCCATAGTACTACTAATTGATATATTAGAAACTTCTAAGAAAGTTACTGATTTTGTGCGATTTCGAAACGTTTTATTGAAGAATTTCACAATGTTTACGAATCTGATTGATAGAATAAGAATGCATGAAATTGTGTCAAGGATGCAACTTGTCGTGAAACTCAAGTTTTATTTAATTAACTCGCTCACACATAAAGAGACAACGCGTATGGCATTTCAAGTGGAAAATATGGAAAATTTATCTTCAATATATACCCACACTCAAATAAAGGTCATTATTATTTCCCTTCGAACAGATCGTTCACACCCGTTTTTCAGAGCCATCTTGATTTGTGTGGCAATGCGATATCTCGCTAATCGCGTGAATCTGTTTGTGTGTAATGACACGGGTTTACACCCTGGAGCTGTTTCCCATTCAAAAACCATCATATAGCGCTACTTTTTAAATTTATATATCAGGTATTCCTCACTCAACGACCGAGTTACGTTCTCGCGACTTGGTGGTAGAATGACTTGGTCGGCAAGCGAGTAACTTGTGTTCCTATATATTTAGAAAGTATTGGAAACAAATTTCAGCTTAAAAATTTATATCACAATTATGCTCAAAGTATTTTTAATCAGAATTTTGGAGCTACGAGTGCGGGAATTACATGCAATAGAAGTCGTAAGCGATGCACATGAGTGAAAACCAAATTTTCTGTTAAAAAAAATAATCGTAAGCTAGAACGTAAATTCAAGCAGTTGTTAAACAGGTAGGTCGTTAAGTGAAGAGTACCTGTATTTAAAAAGGAAATATAAAAAAAAAAAAAAATAGGATGTAGTTTAAGATCATACAAAATTGAAAAACTGACAGATAAAGAGGATGTTGTTTTGCTAAGTTTTGTTATAAAAAAACGCAATTTCAATTTTTAAGTAAGATATAGTTTGTATAAAACAGCAATTTATCCCATATCTGTATTAATAATAAAATTTTATAAAACAATAGCATTCTCACGATGTTGTTAGAAGAGTATTTTTAAATAGCATTAATTTTTATGATGAATTATTTTCGAGATTTATGATTACCTCGTGGTTGACGTCATCCTTTAAAAAAGAAAGTGCAAATGTTGCTTCAATGTTGATATGCCGTGACACTGTTTTCTGTTTTGTTGTAATGCTGAAAAAATTTAAGTAGACAAATAATTATATGGAAAAAGTATGATAAGTTTATCAGAATTAAATATAAGTATGTACTGCATTATGAATCACTACACGTTTATAAATTCCGTTAAGGGAGAGACGTTGAATTGCGTTCTAGGTGAATTTGATGTAAGCCGAGTTACAAATGGAGAAGTCTTTAATGAGAAAAAAGTTGTAAATATTGTACTTAGTATGCAGCCAAGTATAAATATTCTAACAAACAAAAATAGTTAGCAGAGTATTTTTTTTATTTTAATACGTCACTTTATGCCTATAATTTTTAAATGATATTTTATTCGAATTTGATAAAAAATTATATTTTTGCGTAAACTATCAATAATTGCGTAAAGAGCAAAACTGTGACTTCTACTATCATAATTATGTAGTTAAAAGCTGAAAAAATAATTAAAAAATTAATACGGTACGTATAACCCAAGGTATAATCTAACGATGGCATTACTATTTAAAAGTATTAAACACCCATAAAAAGGGCGACATCTAGTAGCGGGCGCCATTTTCTTCAGTAATGTTGTCCGACCTCTATGAGAACAATTACTTTTCTTAAAAATTTTATATCAAAAAATTATTGCAAGCTATAGTTCAAGAATGTAGTTTATGAGCTGCTATCCTCTCATAGATAATATTTATCTGATTTCATTAAATATAACTAATAAATTTAGGGAAATCTTGCCCAATGAGAGGATAGCAACTCATAGAATTAACTTTTTTTCTATTGAACGATTATGAAACCTATTGAATTAACACAATAATAAAACAGCATCCATATAGAAGTATCAGATAATTAATGCAAAAATTTACTGTACCTCCTGTTACTGTATTTATTTGCTAAATTGGTTTCGATATTATATTAATGGCAGATGTCAACGAATTTTTCAGATGTCGGGCGCCCTCTTTCATCTTTTTTTTTTTTTTTGTCTGATATTAATTATCTGTATTAATTAAATATATTAGAAAACTTAATTTATAAGTACTAAATTTCTTATTATTTATTCAATACTAATTTTTTCAAGGTTCCAGTTTAATTTGTGGGAATTTATACTGCTATATACTGTACTATACAAATTGTGGGGATTTATGTTGGCAGTGCAGCCAGCGGCGGACCTATGCTAATTTTCTCGAATAACGAAATGCCTAAAGAAGTATACCTTAAAAAAATGCGTATCCTTTATGGATTTAGATGGGATAAAGAAAAAAATATGGCGGTTATGACGTCACGGCAATCACGTGATCCAGCTATCGTAG
>WUQG02102919.1:0-25666 GCA_011317285.2 Androctonus mauritanicus | reverse complement strand
CATCACCGAAGCAGTCCCGATTCCGAATAGCGAAACCTAATGACGGACCTGAAACTATCAACGCGAGGTGATTTCTTGAATTACGTTTTACGACACGCGGGATCAAACGGTGAGTATATTCTAGCTTCATAGCCACAGGGGCCTAAGGAAGGGCTTGTTTCGCTCAATTACTTTTTTGTCAACAGATGACACCACTTTCCACTCAGAGTATTAAGTGGTGGGGCGAAACAAGCCTTTCCACAGGCTGCCCAACTCTGCGGAGAGATCAGCCGGATTGCGGAGGACGGGGAGCGTCGAGCCAGGCCCGGATCTCATGATAAATATTTTCAAAGGATGGGACCCGAGACTAGAACTCGGGTTCTTCCGATTGGAAAGCCAAAAGCGTTTCCACGCGACCAATACTGACATAATGTCTTCCAATAATTTGAATTTTAATTAAAAAAATTCAAAATTTAATTTTTATCATTTCATTTAACTTGAATTTTTAAAATAACATGTTATATTGCCTTATATTTTTGCCATTTTCTTACTATAATTATTACTTTTATAAGCGTACCTATTTTGATTCCTATTTATCGATATGATAATCGATGTGATTAACTTACTCATTTCAAATTTTTAAATAATCCAAGCCTGTCATGGGATATCACAAATTTTGTGGATAGTATATTTATATAATTATGATTTATTTGTCCACGATTCGCTTTCTTCTTTATAAGTAAGATTCTCAAAATAGCTTAGTCCAAAGCCTCTAAAATCATAATTCCGGCTCTGCGAGGACCATATCTGCCTCTCGGAATTCTAATTATATAAACCAAAGTACAACCTTAACTTATAGTAGTGGTTTGTCAGCGGTCAGATGGCTGAGTGGTAACGCGTTGGTGTTCCACGTAAGAGAAACTGGGTTCGCGTCCCGGGTCCGACATCTCCTGAAAAGTTTTTTCGGGGTTCTGGACCCGATCCGGAGATTCCCGTCCTTCACTATCCGGGCCCTCTCCACGGGTGTGGGTGCACCCGTGATTGGAACTGGTCCTGCCACATAGTAATCTCCCTGATTGGAAAGAGGCGTAAAAAAGAAAAAAATTCGAAATGTGTTTTTTCCATCATTTTCGACAACCCTTTCATTCTAATAAAGCATTTCAATTCCACAAAATTGGCTTGGTTTGATGATAAAAAATGCGGTCCCTGTGAAGCATTTGCTTTAATCTTGTAATATTATATTAAATTTTTTCATAAACATAGTATTGTAACTTTTAAATAAATAATAAATGTCTCTCAAATACAGCGGACAAAAAAATTTTTCCCAACCAACTTGATCAATTCTAACAATAGTGAGATCGAGCATTGTCCTGAAGAAAATCGATATGCGAGTGAATGCAGCAATAATATTGATAATGATTAATTATGAATGAAAATTATCAGTTTGAATTTCTTTCAACAAACGTAGCGGAATAACGATCAGGAAATTTTTATTAGACAGATATCTTCGTTTTTATTTTATGTCGCTTTGCTTTCTTAGTTACTATGCAGATGGATTAATATGGGCTGCCTATACCTATGGTGAGTCGTCAATAAATATAGAGATTGATGTTTTCCCTGAAGATTTCTAGTCAGTCGGACTCCATTAGAAAATTTGGAGATGGGATCCAAAATAGATCTCGAATCCTCTTAGTAGAAGATGGAAAATCAGCGATAAATTCACATTCACCAAATTGCAATTCATAGACATTTTTAATGTCTTTCATGGCTAATCTTATCATTCCTTCTAAATTCATAAAGCCTGATTTCGGAATAATAACTATTAAAATCTTATTGCTGAAATTTAATCTGATGGGAGATATCCAGTTGTCTTTCATTCATTACTTAAGATGAAATAATTTATGAATTTTTCATTTTAGCAGAATAAATAAATTAATTAAAAATGAAATCAGATCATTTTTATATAATTTAACAAAATCATTCTTTGCAAACTCTTTAAAAATTAAAAAAAAAAATCCTTAACAATGATAGCATTAAAATTATTTTACATCGGAAGGATCGCATTTCGCGCTAAAATTTTAAAATACTTTTATTAAGAAATAAAAAAAAATAAATTAATTTACCGATATAAAACTAAGTCCTCTTGATCTGGATTGGCATAATTCGTGTAAGGCAGCAATAGGAATGCAAGAAATGGGTATAATTGCCATTATCCAACCGACGGCATTACCCCATGTCGGAAATACATATTTTCCCAGTGTCAATGGTGTGAACTGTATCCAACTCATTAGAAGTATTACCTGTTATAATTATAAAAATATATTTTTTAAAATGCAACAATTAGAATTGAAAAATAATAAAATTTAATAACAGTGAAAAATAAAATTTGTGGTATAGTTTCTATTAGTAATTTAATAGGGAGTTTCCGCATAGCTATGACTCGACTCCGACTGATAACTAAACGAAAAAATCGTATACAGTCATACCTCATCTTACGTCGTTAATTCGTTCCAAAACTCGCGACATAAGTCGAATAAACTCTTTAAAAAATGATTTAGGTCCCTATAAATAACTGGTAACGTCGCTAATGACGTTTTCAAGCTTCTAAATAATTCTATAAATTATTTTGCATAATTTAATCGTTATTTTTATTCATTTTTATATGATTTTTGCCTTTTCTATTGCTTTTTAGGTGATTTTATGAGCTTTAATAAATTTATTGACTGACGTGCCGTACAATTGCATAAACTGTAGTTAAGGCTAGTCTCACAGGCGTCAACACCATGTCAATACGCTGGCGTAAATGCATTGCACACAAAACATCGAGCATGCCGATGTTCAATCCAAAAGCGTACGACGGACATAAATAAACGATGTTGTTTAATTATTGATCAATTACCGCGATGTCATTTGAACTTAGGTGGTTCAATATGAATAGCGAAATTTAAGGAATGTTTTATTTATCGATGGCTTCATTCATAAATTATTGAATGTCATGGTTTTGCCATCGCAAAATTCAAAATCTAAAAGGTATGAATGGTATGAATGCGTGACATATATTACGCATATACATATATTTCGAGAACCAACAGTTTCAATAACCAGCTTATACCTTGATTGGATGAATGATCAAAGTACTCTTGTACGCAGCGTAGAAAGTTGAACAAGATTGAACTTCGGCATAAAGACGCAGCATCTAGCACAAGGATGGGCAAACTTTTCTGACCGCGAGCTACACGGGACTTCTGTAAAGTCTCTAGCGGGCCGTACGTAAAAAAATGTTTTTACTTTCCGATACATGAGGTACTCATAGCAGAGAAAAATATTGTGATCATGCCGGAAATCAGCGTTTTATTTTCAACGAATTTTCACCACCACTCTCTACCACCGTTACTGTCTCAAAATCCGTTGCCCCAATAGATAACATATTCAAAAATATAGGAAAATCGAGTGAGGCACATACCAGATTTTTTTAAAGGGAACGATTTAGCGTACAAAATCTAAATTTAATTAATTATGTTGCTTGTTTATATAATTTAACACTTTTGTAGTAAAATTTTAAAAATATCTTGCACGGATCGCGGGCCGTTGATCTAGCATTTAGCGGAAGTAATATCGTCAGCATCGATACACGATGTATTTATATCGCGTTTTACACCTGTGAGACTCAGCTTTTATTAGACTTTTATTTTTTCCTATTAACAAAAAACCAACGTAAAGTCGAAAACGACGTAAATCGAAATGATTTAAGTCGAAGTAAGACTGTAGTTTCGGAAAATTATCGGTAGTCGCTTCAGTAACTCAAGGTTAGTTCGAACCTCCGACACCAGATGGTCTATTATTGTAAATTCTTTCTATTTTCAAAAATTATTTCTATTGTATCCTCTATCATCTCTAATAAAGACAATCTGTTTTATTATACCGCTGACGGCGAATTTTAATATTCTGAGTTGAATCGGCTCGTCTCGAAAACACAACGATATAAAACTGTTTTTATCGGTCAACGATATGATTCACAACCTCGTGCATGCACAGACCGTGGACTTTATCGGTCGGAGCTGAGTGGTAATTCTGAGGAAACTCCCTATTAATAGAAACTATACCATAAATTATGACTTAATACGACCGAAACTTCATAAGCCTTATCTTGATACAGATATATTTAATTTTTACAAATTTTTCAATTTTAGATATTTAATTAACATTAATTTTCTCTATATATCAGATCATCTCAAAAGTAATGTCGTTTTTAGAATTACGTTTTGAAAGGATATGAAACAAATCACTTGCTAATTTAATCAAGTATATATTCTCTATTTGAATCAATAATACAGTACTATGAAAGCTCATGTAAAAAAATGTTTAGGTAAGCTGAAACGTGTTTGAACTAGTACAGAAAAAAAAGGCATTACTTTTGGGATAACCTGATATACGAAAAGGTGATTAATGTTATTAGAAGTAATTTTATCTTACAATAAAATGTGCTCCTAATTATTTGTATCATGGCGTTTATTAATTTTAAATAAAACCGAAATTTGAATTAATTTTTTAAATTAAACTCCTCTAAGATATTTTTAAATTTTAATAAGTTGAAAAGATAATGTTTCCAAATAAACTTGAAAAATTTTGTAGATTTGTGATAATTTCAATTTAAATAAAAAACTTTTTAATAATTTAATTCGAATTTCATAATTTTGTCGGTAGATGGCAGTACGAGCCAAATACTTGAAACGGTATAGTACATATACAGTGGAGTATTTAAATACCATATACCAAGGGTGTCAAATTGGAAGCCCGCGAGCCGCATTCGGCCCTCGATGTGATTTTTTGTGGCCCTCAACGCCCTTAACTAAAATGAAAATCAAATATGTTATGAGATAATAGGAAGTAACTGTCGCTTCGTAGCTATGACAAATACTATGATACATTAGTTTGATTTTAATGAAATGTAACTGCACGAGTTTTTTTTTTCGACTGGTTTTATCGGACGTGTGGACACTGATCTTTCAGATCGGTGACACAAATTAACTACTTTCCTGCAAGGACTACGTCGTTTTGTACGAAATTTCTTACCAGAAAACAAAAAGCCATAAATGAGAACCTGTATTTTTTTTAGACAAATATAATGATCAAGTTTCAAATAATCCCTCTTTAAAGAAATTGTATAAAAAACTCGCTAAGGGCTTGTTAAAAATTTATTTATTGTGTTATTAACTTATTTAAAAAATGTAAATAGTTATGGTTATTTAAAATTTTAATTTAAGCTTTTGTTTTTGTACAGAAATGTGACTTTTAACGCTTAATAGAAAGTTAAAGATTGACAGCGAGAAATAAAACTAAAAATATGTATAATTAAAAGCAATTATGTAGTAATTATATATTTTTGTAATATATTGATTTGATTACACAATGTTTTTAATTATCCTATTTATATGTCTGAATCCTTATTCCAAAATGTAATTTAAAAAAAATTTAAATGTGATATGGCCCTCGGCAATCTTACAAGCTTATTAAATGGCCCTTGAATTAAAATGAGTTTGACACGCCTGCCATATACGGTATTTTTTTTTTATTGATACTATAATCTGCAAAATTTATATCTAAAAAAATCAATATTTGTTTTAAATCTTATATGCTTAACAGAGAAAATCAATAAAATCACATAGCGAAGTAATAAAAAATAAAAACATCTCATGATATCGGACTTCGCTGAGAGATCGAATCGATAATATTTTATATAATAAATATTACATAAAACACTTTAGTAGCAGATATTTTATTATAAAAGATGCCCATTTAAAAGCAAAATTGATGGATATTATTTTTAATATTGCAATCCTGTATTAAGAATATTCCTATTGCAATTCTCTTTGAAACAAAATACTACAGACTCAGCTAATAATAAAAATATCTATATAAATTTCTCATGTAAATTTGAAGCATTATATTAAGTTTTAATTTTTTTTTATTTAATTTCTCATCTAAGTTCAAATCTAATTTTTTAAATCAGATGAGTATAGCGATAATCTAATTGTTATATAAAATCTACAGCGCTCTAATTGTTCAGTTATCGATATATTAGTGTCCAATAGAAATGAATTGATCTCAATAATTCTTAAATTTAAAGAAAAAATTTAGATGATGATAAAAGTGTAGAATTGTTAGTAAAACTTATGGCAGTTCAATTTTCTACTTTTATATTCTTTAATATTTCTTAAAAACTTTCAAAGGCAGCCATGCATCTAGTTAAACTTTGTTATATTTATATCATGAAGTGTTCGTTGACTTCTTTTATTCATTATTTTGTTTCTCAACAAAATTAAAAAGAGATAATTAAAGAACGAATTAAAATGTGTTTAAATGAAAAAAAAAAGGACTTAACTGTTATGACCACAGGAGCTAATGTCATCAGAACAACAATAAGATGACTCCTGACCCATTGATTTGGATTCCAGCCTGTCATTTCTTTTAAGTCATCCATGAATCTGCTAGCACCTAAAAATAAAAATTAATATTTTGTATTTTAAATAAAATTTAATATTTTTAACATATACACTGCAAGTTTATTTTTTCAATTAATTTTATTTAGATCTAAGAATTAACATTTGTGAATCTGACGATAATATGCGAATTTTATTTATTTATTAAATTTATGATTTTTCGTTCAAAATACTTGTTTTTAAACAAAGTCTTTAAATTCAATAATAAACAGAAAATGAACCAGGAATTTCAAGGTAGAATTAATGGATTTTTATTCATACATAAAATTATTCTGAAGTAAGAAGACGGAAGGTGCTTGTTATAGTTTTATTAAGAAATTTTTAATCAGGTAAAGATATTTTTTTTATTCTATATTTGCATGACTATAATTAACGTTTAGTTAACCAACATTTCTTAAAATTTACTTTTCAGAAAAGAAAATTCTGCAATAATATGCATATGCCTCTATGCCTGACTGATTGCTCTAATGAAAGAGCCAGTTGCTTACAGAACAATATTTTCGTAAAAGCAATTGAAATATAATAAAAAATAATTTATTTTTTTTATATAATTAGCAAACAACAGTTAACAAAATTTTATAACTTCATTATAAGTTATTTGAAATTTTGCGCTGCGGAATAAGCTTATTCTGTATATCGAAAATGTGATCTATCATAGAATGGCCACTTCCACAATAAAATTTATGATGATTATTTTTGTCAAAAGTTTCTAGTTACGTCACCTGTAATAATTACACTTTGCCAATAATATCAAACGTAGATTTACATATAAAACAATAGCTTTCGATCAGATATTGAGAATATAATTGAGAAAAGTTTTTACTGACTTTCAAAAGATTTTGAACTGCCAAAAGCACAAACTTATTTTTTCTCTATTCATTTTGTTCAAATATTCAAAATTTTGCTGGATAATTACCAATATTTTAAACAGAATAATGATTAAATTAATAAAGCTAACATTAAACAAAGTACTTACCATATACGTACGAAACTACTAGACATTCTAATAATCCAATAAATAAATAAGGCCAACCGGCAGCGTAAGCATCCATTACTTCTAATAGATAAGGACCTCCCTAAATATGTAAATAAAATATGAAAATTGATGCTGATAAATTATATCAATTATTTTCTGTGCATTAATTTGAATAAGATTATACAGATAATAGTTGATCATCTAAGAAATATATAATGGTATAGGGTCGCACTATATATAAGAAACATAGCATGACGGATGTCATTATTGAGTTTTGAGTTCAGCTTCAAGAATTAGAATTTTGTACATATTATGTCAGCTCATATCTTCAGACAGAACTCAACTATTACTATTTTTAATGCTTGCAACATAGCGAAAAAATTCTCTGCAGAAATTCTCGTCATTACTATCAATATTTATAAGCTGACATAATATTGCTAAACGATCATATTGTAAGGCTATAAAATCCAGTAATTTTTTTTTTTTTTTTGTAAAAACTTACAAAAAAACTTAAAATATTTAAATATTGTACTTTTTATCAAAGTTATTTGAAAATTATTATTGTTATTTTATAACAACATTAAAATTCATTGTTTTAATTTTTGTTTTTAAATAATCATAACACACTCGATATTATACACGAACAGAATCATATACAGTATATAACTATTTTGTGACTTTGTTTTGACATAGAATTAAGATATGGTTAAGGCATAGATTTGTGGGTTAAGGTAAGGGTTTTAGACCGTGTCCTACGTGTAGGCGACGGGAGGCTGTATGATGCGATACTATAAACGCGATGGTTCACTATGTTAGGCTACGAATAATAGTCTGTACCACTAGAAGCATTCCTATAATCCAATTGTTTATTAACTAAATGCCGATTACAATAATTTTTATCTTTCGTGTTCTATAATACAGGCTTTTTTTTTATTATTGAATTTCGCTTATTAGAACTTCTGAATCGACCCCACTAGCCATGATAATTTACTCCGTTGCTTCAGGAAACAAACTTTTGTATCACAGTCATCGATGATTTCAGCAAACAGAGAGCGAGAACAGGAGATGCTACGCTACGCTACGATAAACTCGTGGGACGTGCCGAGATTATGTCTATTAATTTATTTTCTGTCGCTCGTAGTATCGCATCGTACAGCATCGCGTCGCTTGCACGCGGGACACGGTCTAAAACTTAAATATCGCAAAGTTGTTATAATCTAAATATCCTTGTTCTATATTAGTCACGATTTAAATTGACAAACTGGGTATATGAGTATTTAATTATGTTATAATTTTTACCGAAAGCATTAAGAATTTTGAAATTTTAATAAGATATAATTATTTTCGGAAACAAGTTTTTGAATTTTTAAATACTGTACAACATTAAACATTTTTATCCTTTAATGATCGTTGTTTCTAAAAATACAGTAGTGTAGAATGAACCGTTACTAGTAAAAAATTTTAACATGTTGAATCTAAATACAGAATATCGGATTTTTTAATTTTTAAAATATTCGGCTAGATTGCAAGCGAATAGAAAGCGACAGAGGCGCCTTCTGTTCGCTTCAGCAGGCGCCGCGTAACATCGCAACAAATGATGACGTCAACAAAGTCAACAAATAATCAGTTCAAAGTAACCAACATCATACCTTTAATATAATTTTAATCAGTGTTCAGCATAAAATTCTTTGTACTACCACACATAATAATTTGTATATTTTCATAAATTAAATATCACATAATTTAATACAAATTAAATGATATTAATGCAAAATTTTCCGTGACAACAGTATGAAATATTTATTATTAATATAGATTATTATATATTAATCATCAGATAATTAAAAAAATATAGAAGAAGAAATGTTTGTTACCCGGGTAGTAAGAGGTATTCCTAAAAGGAAAAGTGCTAATCCTATGCCTATGACGATTAAAGGCTTTCTTGTTCTTGTTTTGGGAAATTTGTCGAACATGAATGTAATAATTGTTTCCACCATAGCAAACTGAAATTAAAACAGGGAAATTTCTGTTTAATAAAAAAAATAAATAAATAAAAATGAATTAATCAAAACATGAGTTGAATAACTAATGCACGTGATGAAATATATTGTTTACAAACGAAGTTTTGCAAGTCATAGCAAAATTAATTCGCTTATGAATTTAAGATGTTGCAACAAAAAACAAGTTTCATAATTTAAAATTAAATTTTATTACTCGAAAATTTATTTAAAACACCAAACAGGATAAATGAAATTAACATAATTTAAAGATTAAAAAAAGCATTAGGTATTCTAATTATGTGAATAATTATTTATAAAAAGAGACGGTAAAACATGAATTGGAATGATAGTAAGTCTCTTTTTCGTTTCATTTAATTATTTATAAATAAATAATTAAATGAAACGAAAAAATTTGAAAAAAAGCGGACATAAAGTATTAAAAACACCAAACAAGATAAATGAAATTATCCTGTTTGGTGTTTTATTTGAAAAAAAGCGGACATAAAGTATTAAAAACACCAAACAGGATAAATGAAATTATCCTGTTTGGTGTTTTTAATACTTTATGTCCGCTTTTTTTCAAAGCGGATAAATTTGTGTATTCTCATGATTTGTGTGGTTGTGTTTGTGTGTATTCTCTTGGCAATATACACTGCAGATTAGCAAACTCACAAGTCAGTAATGCCAGAAATGGCATTACTGAGTTTGCTAATCTGCAGTGAATATTGCCAAGAGAATACACACAAACACAACCACACAAATCATGTTTACAGTCACATCCTAAGTTATGATTCCTCGGACTTACGTACATTTTGAATTGCCACCACTCTCCAAAGTTTCAGTGTTTATTTTGGACTTCTGGTTCTTTAGCAGCACATTTTCGAAAAAAAAATCTACTTTTTTCAAAATAAGGCTTGTAGTATTTATTTTAATTATAAATGCTTCATTTATGTTACTTATGCATATGACAATTGCAGTGCAATTACATGCATTGATAAATGAAAAAAAGATAGTGCTTCGACTTATGGACATTTTCGAATTATGGTATCAATCTAAAACCTAAGGTGACTTAACTCCGAGGTATACTTGTATAAAAACAAACTATACATATACACAACCCGCTGGTACATACAGAAAAAATCTTCCTAAACATTTCTGGCATTACTGAGTTTGCTAGTCTGCAGTGAATATTGCCAAGAGAATATCACAACAAAACTTATGGAAGATTATGCTTATGATAATGTAGTTACAATAAATAATAATCGCTTAACGTGTTTGGATGCTTAGATAATATGTTATCAATCTTCGTTATCAGGAAAGTATCCATCCAGAAAATGGCTGTATAAAAACTTTTAATTAGATTTTCAGAAAATAAGATTTATGCGATGTTTTTTGGAAATTAAATAACAATATCATGATTATGGTGCTAGTTTGATGACAATGACATTATATAGGTCATGTTAATGTAAATAAATATAACATAACTAATAAATTTGATATTTTCTCTCTGAATATTCTGCAAATTAGCGTAAAAATTCACTAATTTGCTGACTTTCTTACGTTTATAAGGAATAATGACAGAAATTTTTAGACTTACTTTCTGGGAAACTAAGCTTAAATTTAATTTGATAAAGAAATAATATAAAGCATATAAATAAATGGAATGTATCGAAGATGTTGATAAGACCTTACTTGACTGTCAATTCCTAGAAGAAATAACATAAAGAAGAATAGAATTGCCCATAGCGTGGAAACTGGCATTCTCGTTATTCCATCCGGATAAACAATAAATGCTAATCCCGTGCCTAAAAAAATCGTATAAATCCTCATTAATCTTTTAACAATAAATCAAAAAATCGAAAGAAAAATAAATATGTACCTGACTGCACAACAGAATCTATATTTTTTCCTAACTGTTTTGCCATGAAACCAATCATAGAAAACACAACAAATCCGCTGAATAGACTGGTTAACATATCACCAAATCCTATAATTAATACGTCTCTAGATATAGGAAAATTATCATTTTATTGAGTACATTATATAATTTAAATTTTTAAAATTAATTAATTGCAAACGTATCTTACTTAATTAAGTTATTGTTAAATTTATTATAACTGGCATAAGTGATCATTCCACCTCCAGCTATGCTAAACGAGTAGAAAACTTGAATGGCGGCATCGTTCCACACCTGCATTTGAATGAAAAATTAAATATTGATTTTTATATTGAAATTTTTATTAATATAGAAACTTATATTAGATTTATTCCGATATATAATAAAATATTCGGTTTGAATAAAGATGCATATCATTGTTTTGTAAGCAGAAAACTACTTATCACGCAAACTTCTTTCATTGTTAAAAATAAACTAACCTAAAATTCTAAATTACACTACAGTATGTTGTTGTCTATATACAATTTTGTTTTATATATTATTTTATTATTGAGTACACATTTATCGCATTTCATGCAATGAAAAGCAAAAATCAAAATGTGCAATATATCTTATTATTTCGCGATTTTTCGATAAATATGAATTAGAATCTTATAGTGATGTTATATAAGGGAGAGTTGCCTATTGCGTATTGGTCACCTAAATCATACCTGATAGCTATTTGGTTACATACAGTCGGTATGTAACGAAATAACCATCAGGTACGATTTAGATGACCAGTACGCAATAGATAACTCTCCCCTAAATGCAGTTGAAATTTATAAAGTGGATGAAATAAATAGGAAATAGCTTTGTCATTGATCGATCGATAAAATTATTTATCCCAAAGTTAAATATGATATATAAAATGCTTCGTAAGAAGTTCACATCGATGTGTTTCGATGTTTTCGGATAATTAATAGTTATTAACTAAAAATAACTTTTCCCAAGCAGAATTATGAGTGAAAGAATTTAATTTTTGCTTACTTTCCGAAGGAAAATCCATTACTAATAGAATTTGTATTAAAAATTCATTAATTAATGGATTTTTAATCCAAATGCTGTTAATAAAAAATTCATTAATTAATAAATATTTATGAATTTCGATAGGAATATTCTGCCATAAAATTTAACATACGTCTCGCATTTTTTAATCCTATAGCTTTGACTGTTCAAAATGCTGTATATTCAAAATTCTGAGATACTATCATAATGTCTTTAGAACTGATTAATGAATTTTTATGAAATTTAGCAATTAGAGACTTTCCAGATAACTTTAACAACACGCAATACTGTCTAATCATTTAGTGTCATCCATTTAAAATCGCAAAGATTCTGTAACTATTAAGTACTGTTCAAAGTTCTGAAAAATCTCACAACTTTGAATAGTACTTAATAGTTACAGAATCTTTGCCATTTTTAGAGATTTTTAAGAACTCTTAAGTTGTTCGACAGATTTTTAATTCTATAAAAATGTCAAACAATATCGAACTGCAAATAAATAAAAATTATGACATTTTTTTTATACTTTTATAATTCAGAAAACTTAAACATTAAAAAAAAATGCGTATGTGTTCAGAATGTATGACAGACGATTAGTTCTTTTAATGACTGCTTATTTATATACACGTTTAGGATTTTTTCGTGATATTTTTCCAAATATTTAACTCGATTTTCCGGAAAGTTAATCGCATAACTTCGATTTTATTATAATTAAGAACAAAAAAAAAATCTGGAGAAAAATTCAGGCGAGTAATTATTTAAATACACATGGTATTGTTTTAATAATTCTTTTGTAAATTACTCTAATTTTTCGGATGGCCTATTTACAACATTGCACCAAGTTAAGCGACTAAATAACCGACAAATATCTGGTAGAAACATTTAATTATCATAACTCGAATACTAAAAAGAAATGTTTAACCAATCTTGCTATTAAATTCCCCATTAGTTGTATTCGTAACTAGTGGAAATTTAATTGTTTTATTTATAATTTTTCTACCTATAATAATTTATAAAATTGTGTTTAATTATAGAATGCATTTATTAAACATTCAATTTTATAATTTTTTTCTGAATTATAAAATATCTAACAAAAGAATTTAGGTTATATCTGAAGACTGTTAAAAAGTATCGTACAATCTTTCCATTTTAAAATCAATCATTGATTAAACTTAATTAATAATATAATTATTAAAAAATATTACATTTATATCACCAAGTTTTTGAAAATTCGGTTTGATAAAGAATATAATTCCGTCGATGGCTCCTTCCAAAGTAATGCCTCTGATGAACAGAATGAGCAGAATAACATAGGGAAATGTGGCAGTGAAGTACACCACCTACAATCGAGAAGCATTTAGCAATACAGAAAAATAAAATAAAATGACAATCGATAAAATTATCACCTTTCCGGAAGTTTTAATCCCCTTAATAAGACAAATGACCACAATTATCCAGGAAACGAGTAAACTAACCAGTAATTGCCATTTGATGTTTCCCATATCGTCGAAACCATCTGATTTATCTAGAATGTAGTTACTGGAAAAGAGAATTTTAACATTTTTTAAATCTTTTATAAATGATAAAATTTATTTAGAATATATTTAAATAATTATAAAGAATGTGCGATTTTTAACTTGGCTTTTAAAACATATTCAAATAAGATAATGCGATCTATCGAAATTTTTATTGCAATTATATTATTTTTTGAACTGACGATAAAATATATATATATATATTTTTTTTTTTTTATAAAAACTAACTATATTATCATTATTTTTTAGCCTCAAATCCATGATAAAAATACTAAATAAACTTTTTTGTCCATCAAAATGTACTTGTGAGACTCAGAGGAATTATTGAATTAACTAGCTAACCAACTAATTAACTTATTGCTATAATATAGCTATTATTGATATAATGATAATGAAGTATGGAATCGGTAAATATGTCTGACAGTAGCACAACTTCATCTACTTTTCGAAGACAAATGAAGCTGGCATTAATTTGTCACACTGTTCGTGTATATCTCTGCTAATAATCTTTGAAGAAATTAATAGATTTTTCCATGAAATTCGGTAGTGTGTTATGTCATTAATGATTACATCGAAGCAACATTTTTGAACCATGTAGCTACAACCATTTAAAAATGGTAGAAGTTTAAACTTCTCAGATTTCTCTTTAATGAAGATGATTGACGACATATAGATCGCGCATCTTTAATAATTCCGAAGTTTCGCCAGAAAAGTCAAAGTAAGTTGGCGATCGGCAGTGGTTAAGATATTAAGCCACTGTTTTGTTGTCAAAAATTTGATTCTATCATCGCTTAAAAGCGAAAATCGCTGTTTCAACATCGAGCACTACATATACATTCTAACGCTATTATTTGAGATGATTTGCTATTGTATCGTTATGAGGTATGTACGAAAAAAATGTCGATGGTTGGATTTAGGTATGTAGTGTTATGCAAACGGTTATTTCGAAGTTTACTGCCTACATAACATACATTTGGATAGCACTCAAGGCAGCACAACATTACTATTCTGAGATTTAGATTTTTATATATTCTGTACGTTTGAATATATTAAAAACATCTAAAAATATGGATTAAATAAAAAACTCTTTAAGCGATTTTTTCAACATTATATACTTCGTTATTCATTCTTATAAAGTTATTATATCTGAAACAATTTTGCAATATTTTATAGATTTTTGAATTTATCTGCTTGTCGACGGAATAGTTTTCTCATTGAAGATTTTTAAAACTAGAAGAAATTTATTTAAAAGGATCTTTTTTATTGTACGAATTTTTTTGGTAAATTATGAGATTTTTAATGTTTCCAATTGTTATGAAGATGATTTCGAAATTGTCTGATATATAATTACTGACACGTACATATATTATAAATTATAGACTATAATTATTTGAAAACAATATGGTTTGCCAAGATTAAATTCTAGGAAACCTCCATCAATAAGTTGGAGGAAGGGGGAAAAATTAAATGTAATTACTTCAAATATTCTTCTGCCGGTGCCACTCGGAGTTTTTCTGAGATTTCGCTAATATTTAGATCAGCGGCGTAAGTCGCATTGTAACAGGTTCTGTTAAAGAAGACTCCGGAACTGTTCGTAGAACTTTGCTTACAAGACTGGTAATCCAAATCGTTAAAACAGTCTGAAAAAAAATTAAATCAGTGTGTATATATATGTATGGGGACGTCGTCGTCTCCCCACATCCACTGATTAACCGATATTAATAAAGACCTCAAGGAAAAAGGGAGTTTATTCCAAATCAAAAGAAATTAAAATATGGCGGCTAACCAACTAATATTGCCAGCTGAAAACAAATAATAAAATACAAATAAAATTAATAGATAAGACTGAGATTATATTTCATTATATCGCACATATATATAAGGCCTAATTTTCAATAAAATCTTGTTTGTTTTTTTGATATTTAGAGAGATCCTTAAATGCCAAATGTCTCTATTAATCGATTTTTGCATGTAGTCGATGTCTATATTAGCCAAATGTCTCTATAAATCGACTACATGCAATCGATTTTTTTCGGTTACTGAATGTCTATATTAATCGATTATTATATCTAATTCATTTGGAATCGTTTTATAGACATTTGATATCTAAACAAGCGCTAATGGCATCTTTAGACATAAAAAAAAGATAATTTGTTGTGGGTGTTAAATACGATAAAAAATGCCAATCAGTTTAATGATTTAGTGAAACTTACAAACTTCGTGCGTGACGATTTGGCTCGATCTTCTGTTCGTTTTGTCACGCTAATTGAAAAGCCATTTAGGAGTGTCCTTGGTACGGTAGCAGTGACGCATCGTTATTTATAATGGCAAGGACACTCAAACGTTTATCCATATACAGGCCAACAGATATTAAGGAAAAAAAAGCAATTTTCGAAAATTTCTCGAAGAATTGGCGGTAATTATTATTTATTTCATAACTTACTTTCTGTATTGAAGTCGTGATGACAGTACTGCCATTGCATGTCGCTTCGAAACGAATCGAAGAGGTAATATATCGTATAAGCGATGATCATGTTGTAATAAATAGCCACCAACGTTGCTGCTATGATCGTGGCATATCCTATACCTGAAAATGAAATATTTTTAATCAAATTTCAATTTATTACGTTTTAAAAACTACTAATTAATTAAATAGTGACGCGTAACACATGGAAATCTGTAATTTGCTCAACAATTCGAAAGATGCGTTTTTTTAACTTTTATCAATAAAACCTGGCATTTATTTTTATTTTTAATGATTATTATTAATTATTGTCATTTAAATAAATTCCTCGGTGATTAAAATAAGTTCTAATCACGTAATTTTCTAGAAGAAATAAAAAAATGCGCTGGAGAAGTTTTGTAAAGAGGAAACTAATGAAAATGGAAAGACATCTTCGAGTGATCCCATAAATTGCGTATTAAATAGGGAAGAATGGGATAAGTGTAGAGCGTATACAGTATAGTAGCCTCTCTCTCTTATCCGGTCTCTCTTTAACCGGCCTCTTTTTTTCGAGTTATGAGTAGAAAACCGAATAAAAATGAATAAATCATTCGGAAGGGAAAAAGGATTTAAATCTGCCATAATATCGAACAGAAATATAATTCATCTGCCATTAATATAATTCTTATGAAAAAATGGCGTAATTTTGCTTAAATAAACGAATTTAAATCGAAAAGACAAGTGAAGTGACTGATTCGGTTTAATAAACCTTTATATACTATATATATATATCTTTTTTTTTATTTAATTTACAACTTATATATAGTATTTTTCATATATTTTCGGATTAATCAGCCATTTGTTTATCCGGCCAAAGATCGATCCCAAAAGAACCGGATAAGAGGGAATCTGTTGTATTTCTTTTAAGTATTTTGTCAAAGTAAAACTTTTATTTTCACTGACAAGAAAAGTTTATCGTGCGATTGCTTTGTAAGATAAATGCATCTGGAAAAGATAAAGTTTAAAAAAAATTATAATAGTTGATATAGGCAACTGTTTATTCTAATTTGTTTGCATCGAATATAAAGTAACCCGATTAAAATTCATTCCGAAATAAAATTTAACATCTGTTTGTTTATGTTTGATCAGTATCGGAAGTATATCATACAGGAAACGTTGCAAGCTACTGAACAAACATTAATAAACAAATATTAATTTTTTTTATTTCGAAATGAATTTTAATCGGTATAGATAGGTTAGAATGCTGAATATATAGACTTTTCTATCTATGTATATTAAGAGAAATGCCTTGCAACATTGGATGTCCAAATATATACTGCATATTCATAACATGAATCAGTTATCAGTTGACATAAAATTATTGCTTTCTGTGCATCGCAAATTTTATTTTCAATTATTATTATAGTATTTTTGTTATTTTTAAATGAACAAATGATAAATTCGTTACTATACAATGTTTTAAATCATTTTTTAAATTCATTGTTCACAAAAAATGGCTACATGTACACTTTTTATTTACTTCGTCAGGCTGCTATACATAGAATTTTTCCAGAATTAAACACTAAAGAGCATTCACAACTTAGATTATCGTTCCTTTTTATTTAAGATATGTGATTAACAATTTTGAAATTTCCATGTGGTCTCCTTATAAGATGGCGGCCGCATGAAATTAAAAAAAAGATTCTATATTTTCGAAACTTGTCACACACGAAAAATATAATCGTTTGAAAGGTTTACTTTTTGTGTGATGGAGTTGAAAACATCAGTAAAATTCGGCTACTAGAATTAATAATTAGATTATTTTAATGTTATTAACTTTAAAATGTTCAGAAGTTGTTTGTTCTCGATAAAGTAATATTAATTGTATGGAAAAAAAACGGTAAGATTCTATTTTGACTGCATCGCGTTTTCGCGGCTCTGCTCGCACACATTAAAATCGCTGTTAATACGCATTTGTATGCATATTAACGTGATGTTAATAACAGCTATTTTATCGAGCACGAAAAAAAGCGACAGACATTAAGGCGCGCTATAACGCGACTTATTCATAGAATCGTAAAAAGTGAGACAGTCAAACTAGAATCCTGCCCAGAAATTATGAAGATTGGACATACGTCAATGTTTTTGGTAAAAATTATCGAAATATTTTGATTATATAAGTTTAGAATTAGAGGCTTGTAAGTTAGAAAACATTAAAATGATCGCATAAACAATAAAACGTGTATTGCATTTAACGAACGAAATTTTTGTCTTACTATTAGAAACATCGAAGTACGAATCCTATTTTTGTAAATCGACTATTTTCTCATTAAATAATAAGTTCAAAAAATGATAAAGCACTCTTTTGAATTTATTAATTAATGCAGGAACGTTTATTGTTATTCTCTTATCATATTCTACAAAAGTATCGGAAAATATTGTGTAAATATAAAAACTTACATTCCCGATCAACGTTTTGTATCGAGAATTCATTAAAAAAAAATGCGATCGGATCTTACAGAATGCATTAAAAATAAATATTTCCACAAATATTAATTCTAGACGAGAACAAAAACCAGCATGAATTTTTATGCAATTGGTACATTCACTAATTTAGTTGCCACATAGCTTTTTTATCTGTGTCAACTATTTCTTTATACGCCCGTCTTAAGGAAGTCAATTTTTTTTTTTCATTTCTAGCAAAAATTTCATTTTTCTCAGAGAAACCGAAAGGATAAAATTAAAATTAAACTTTCTACATTATTAAGATTACTCGATAAGTGATTATGATATATGAGACTATCTTTTATGCACACAACATTACATTATTATGAAATTACTTTGTTTTTTTAATAGTTAATGATGCATATAAAGATAATACCTGATAGTCATGTCGAAAATATAGGTTAAATTAAGGACGAAACATTTTTCATGTAAAAGTTGAGTCGTTAGTCATAAAATGGATCAAATGGTATCGCGTGTAATGCAATTCCTGTGTATTTCTGATAATTCTAACTTTCGGTCATATTAACATATCCTTTTCTAGTACTTAATGGTTTAATTTCAGATTATAAAATTTTTTATGACTGAACTTTAACATGATTTGAAACTTAAAACAAATTGTTTTAAATATTATACCAAGAAAATTGTGATATATACACTAATCGTTTTAAGTAATTCGTTTTCGATCTAGAAGTAATCCCGTTTCCATGAAATACATAAAAAAAAATAGAAATTATTTTTATCCCAACCTTTAAATAATGGCGAAATGTTTTGAAAGACACTTAAAGGTCCCAAGGCACTGTATTGTCCTAGTGTTAGTTCGACCAGAAAGACAGGCAAACCTATGACGAAGACCATGATGATGTAAGGCACGACGAAAGCACCTACAAAAAAGAGATAAGTCATACTTCTAATACTAAATTAATTGTTAATTCGTAGGCGATTTTCAACTCACCTCCCCCGTTTTTGTAGGTCAGGTAAGGAAATCTCCAAACGTTTCCTAAACCCACCGCCGTTCCCAAACACGCTAGAATGAAATCGAATCTTCCTCCCCAATGTCCTCTATCAGGCACTTCTTCTTCCATCAGATTTTCTTGACTGACTGGATGTCCATTTCCGTTTTTCTTCTCCATTCTACCTGCTTAGAAAAATTTGAAAAAATTCATAAATAATTTCCTATCTAAAAATAAACTTTTACGAATAGGTTAATCTTTGTTTTTTTTTACCAAAATATTAACATGTAAATTGTAACTTAACGTATTGAGAGCGACAATTATAACAGTCCTTTCAGCTCTTTATACCTAGCGCCTATAAGTTTATACGATTGACGCTTGCGCTTACTATTGGTGCTTATTCATTCCATTATTGTGACACTCTAAAGCAGCACTTCCCAAACTATGTTCCGCGGAACACCAGTGTTTCACGGAAAATCAATATGTGTTCCGTAAAAAATTATGAAAATTAATATAAGCCTCATATAATTTTAAATGTTGTACCAAGTTGAAGATGAAGTCGCTAGTTTATTTTACTATTTTCATGTATTTCATTTTACATAATTATAATTTGATAATGTTTGTTTTGTTTTCTTAACTCTTATACTTGTCTAATTTATTTATTATTAATATCTACCTATACTATAAAATAACCAAGGTGTTCCTTAAAAATTTCAGGATTTGTGAAGTGTTCTGTCATAGAAAAAGTTTGGGAAATGCTGCTCTAAAGATTGTACTGTCGTTAAATTGCTCGCCATTAAAAAGGCATTATTAAGGCACAATGCACGAATACATCTTTGCATTACAAAGGAAAAACGTACATTAGAGTGATTCGTGCTGATGTATATGTATATGTTTTCAAAATAATTTAAATAAAAAATAGAAGAGAGTTAAACGGATTTCAAGTATCGAAATAGATAAATCTGATGATATTTTATATCATTTTATTTTATTTCTGGGAAATAATTTAGATGTAAATAGTTTTAGTTATAATAGTTATTTCGTTATCATTGGAGCATGATCATCATTTACTGAATACTTGGAAATACTCAGTACATGAGACAATGAACTACAGTTTCCTGTTGTTGATACATCACTAAATATCCTTCACGTAGGCATACTTCATATGCATGAAGAAGACAATAAAGCGCTGTTGTTATTAATTTTATCATCATAATCCTTAATGCATAATATTGTATATGATCAGTGGTCTGGAGCGCTGTAATCATAAATCATGTAGAATTACGCGTGGGATTTCGCACAGATTTCTGTCATAAATATTGATTTCCATGCGTGACAACGGATTTTATCACGGAAAACAGTAAATAATCCTAATTAGATAAAAAAAAAATTATAAGGACTTGAATTTTTTCATTAATATTTGTAGAAATTGAATTCGTCGCATGGAGAAAAATCTGACTAATTGTTTGTGGACTATGTAAATTTTTCAGGCCAGAATTAATTTGATAATAACGCGAAGAATTCGCTTTATTATTAAATTTCGTTTACATTTCGTTTAATGCCAAGAATAAAAAATTAAATACCTTTAAAATAATTCTTCAATGACAACGTTCACTTTTCAGCTTCAACAACTATTCGATTTATCGCTTGTGGTTTTGAAACTTTTTTTACAAGGATTTATGAAAAACGTTATTTACCTGTTGATTTGTTTTTTTATAAATAATTTCTTACGCAATTACCATTTTCTGATGATGTAATTTATGACTGACTTATTTAAGTAATTTAATCATCCGTAAGCAAAAAAATCAAAGTTCGACTAAAATTACATTTAACATTGTCCGAATATTATATCATTATATTCATTTATCTATTATATAAATTATTTTATAAATTATCAGCTAAAGTATCTAGCATTTTTGGTATTTCTAATTCTTAACTCCTTTTCATAGATAATCACACTGGAAAAATTTCTTAGAGAAGTCCTGATTTGTCTTCTTCACTTCTTAATACGGAGAGTATAACAAGAGCTTCTACCTCCGATGACGAGAATTCTTGATTCTTCTTCTTCTTTTTCTTCTTCTGCTTCATTTCTTAACAAGGAGAGTATAGCAAGAGCTTTTATCTCCGATGACGAGAATTCCTGATTTAGTCCAAATTTCGGTTAAAATACATGCAGATTCCCACCATACATTATTATGTGAATAATATAAATATTTATTATGTCTGTTTACTGTGTTTTTATATTTATGAACGTATTGAAATTTTCAACAATTAATTATTTAAATGGCTTTAAAACAATACATATAAGTTATTGCTGAAACATTAATATAAGCATTTGATAGTTGATAGAAAATTCAGGGAAGGCATGAAAACATCAGGTGGAAATCGGAAAATATTGTACACTAAGCAGTGTAGCCGATGTGGAATGAAATTTCTAGGTGACAATAAAACTTGTCTCAACTGTTACATCATCGCCATGCCAAGCACCCTGGATAGTAACGAATAAATTTTTTACTTACTTTAAATGAAATAAAGTTTATGATTAATAGACTGACAATCAATTATTTTTAGAAGTATTATTTTTACCATATTATATCAACGATAATATACTTATTAAAACACATCAAATGGATTAGCTCTTTGTGTCCAATTTTAACATTGATTAAACTTAAACCAACATATGATGTCCCGATATACGTTATTTTCGCGTCGTATGGCGACATATTGAAACTGTGCATGGTGCTAATGGGGCAATAATAGGTAACGTCACTGCATATTTATTAAAAAGAATCAAAACTGAAAAAATTCAGCTTGTATGTTTTCATTACAAAAGAAAATGAATCGATGCTCAGCATTACCATAGGAATTTTTTCGATGCGACCATGATATTAATCTGGTGTCATATGTTATTTGATATTTATTTAAAAAGGTCAACCAGAGAATCATGGAGAATGAGGTAGCATCTACATACGATTGATCTCCATCTAACACAGCGAAAATTTTAAATCCAAATTACTCAGTCTCCAATAAGCCAAACTCGACCAATGTCTTTTTTGTTTGTTTAGCCTACCCGAAATTTTTACGATAACGGCGAAAAAATTTACTAGGATGTCCTATAGTTCTTTCATTTTCATATAATAGACATTTCCAAATAATGGCAAAATTTCATCAAGGAGCATTGTCCAAACTACTGATTTAGAGACCTTACAAGTTAGATATACAGAGTACCGCATTTCTTTGTGTCATCAGATGCCGCCAAATCGGCCATTTTATATCCTGTTAGATATCGTTGCGTTCATAGGTTTCTGGTTATTTTTTAAGAACATGCCTTGTTATAATACTATAAATTGGTCTAATCGAACAGAAAAGGATCATAGATTATTTCCTTTGCAGCAAGGTAAAAGAAATTAGAGATAAAAAGAAATGGTTACAGAATATTAGAAGGAAACTTTTCAAATATGATCTTCGTTTGCCAGACAAGCAACTGCTGTATTTATAAATTAGAAAAGAAATATAGTATTATGGTTTACTTCCCATAAAGTTACTCGTGATTATCGATCGACAGGAGGATACAAAATGGCAGCTGAATGCGGTACTGTATATATCTAGGAATCTATGCTGATTCACTCTTGATGACACTGATCTTAAAATATGCTTTATCTCCTGTGGGTAAGGGGTTAGAACATCGGTTCCCAACCGGTGGTTCGCGAGATGTATAAAGGGGCTTCGCGAAAATAATATTGTAATGACGGAATTTTAAATCACTAACGTAAAAAAATAACGAAATAATAAATTTACATGCATATATTTACTGCACTGTTAATAATTCAAAAATAATAAACTAAAAATGAAAATAAAAGTGTTCTTTAATAAGACAAATATTGAGAAACATGTTATCGCACCATGAGCACCAAGGTGGCATAAGCCGCCAAAAAAAGGAGATGAGACGAAATTGGACCCTAGTATATAATTATAATTTAATTATATATTTATTTAGTTTTAATTCACACAGGCAAATGAATAAATGTATACATTTTTCCTATTATTTTATTTATTATAAATGAAATACAGAGTAAAAGTCGCTATTACGTGTACATGTTTTTGACAACCCTTAAGTGGGTAATTTTGTATTTGCTAAAAGGTGCTTTTTATTTAAGAAATAAAAACATAATTGTACTATTTATAGTTATTATTTTATCTTCATACGCTGTTTTTAAATAAAACTAAAATTCGCTTCGTGTTTATATAACTTATAAATTATCTAAACACATTATAGTGAAATATCGGGTATTTAAATTTGAAATATGGGTATTCATCATTTTAACCAAACAAATGTTATCAGAATTATTAAAATTTAAAGCATAACTAAAATTAATGAATTCCCTAGCAGCTTAAGCCTATCAGCATGACTGGCTTGTGAGTTTAGTTGCACACAGACTTTAGAGTTAGGTGATTGTCTTTTTATCAGAAAATTCAATTAAATTTGATGAAAACATTAAAATGAATATATGTGAATATCTGAAACATCTTCAATTAATTTTCCATGACTATTTTCCTAATAGACGCAATATATCCCTATCAAACAACTGGATACGTAGTCCGTTTTAAGGAGATGTAAGTTTAAAGACCTCTTTAACTTTACTTGAAAAAGAAAAACTCACTGAGTTATCCTGTGATAGTTCTCTAAAAGCTATTTTTAAAGGTCACTTTTTAATTGACTTCTGGCTCAATGTTACAAATGAATATACTATTTTGTCAAAAAAAGTCATTAAAATTTTATTAACCTTTTGTACAACATATCCATGTGAGGAAGGATTTTCAAAGGATTTTCTGTTTCTGTATTTTCCTGAAGGATAAATACAGAAACAGATTAAATGCAGAATCTGATCTGACACTGAAACTATCAGACATTGAGCCAAACTTTGAATTTCTTTGTTCCATCAGATAATCACAAATATCTGATTAAGAGTTTTTTCAAATTTAGCTTATGCCTAACTAAGAATCAGTTAGTTTGTTGAATTAATTTTGTATTCATTTTCTTGCAGCTATCATTTTAGTTTTTATTAATAATGTTTGTACTTATTGTTAGATGTTTTATGATTATGTTTTCGTTTCTTGTCATGAACTATTGTGCAACATGGAAAATAAATGTTCTATCAAATTTTATTATTTTCTTACCTGTTACTAACGACTACACGAGAGGTTTGCCAATTTCTTTCGGATTTTACAAGGGGTTCGCAAGGAGAAAAAGATTGGGAACCACTATGCTAAATAAATGAAAAATTTCTAATTTGACAGATAAGAAAAAATATTTCTTTAAACGAAAAAAATCCAAGCACTATAATGCAGTAATGCTTTTTCTTGTTTATATAAAGAGATTGGAGCAGTCTATTTAAGCATTTACAAGTATTTCTTTTTTGATGTATTTGGGCATGTAATGGCCAGGAGCTAACTAGTCTCAAATATAATTTTACAGATATAATCATTTGCATTAGAAAAACAAATTAAAAGATTTATTATTTAAATAAAAAAAAATCCTCCTTTCCTAATACAATTTTTCTAATTCATACTATTATATATTATAAAAATCAAATAGTTTAAAATTTAAAAATAATTAAATAAAATTTAAAACGTTTAAATTTTTAGGATATAATTTTCTTCGATATTGCATTATTTGAAATGTGATATTCTTATTCAATAAATCTCGAATAAACAGCACTATCTGCAGTGTGACATTTAAGTTCTCTTTATTAAGCAAACACTTTCGATGTACTATTACATCCTCTTCAGGCTTATTTGCATTAACCGACACAACATGTTGTGTCGGTTAATGCAAATAA